>JBAGKK010512156.1:0-13910 GCA_037177015.1 Euceroptres primus | reverse complement strand
TATATATATGTATGTATGTATGCAAAGACAAATTCACTAATGCGAAACTGAAAATTACAAAGTGCGGAAGATCACTCAAGGGAATAATCCTGAGGAAACTTTATTCAAGCAAGAGTTTAATTACTTTTTCATACAATTTAATAACTTATTCCATAATTTCTCTAATTACGAAGAATCCAAGGGTAGTATGGGAAAAAAATTTAAAGTAAAAATAACGTCAGTCGCATTGATTCCGTTTAAATAGCCTATTGTTGTTTCGTGTTAATGCAAATGGGACAATAGCGCTTTGAAAATTATGTGCATTTCTGTTAGTCTTTAGGGATAGCAAGCTGCGATAAGTTAATTTAAAACTTTGTGTGTCTGACGAGTCGTGAGTGCTTACTTTAAAGTGCTGTTGCAGCCACTCTGATTGCCATTTGAAAACATGCGAGTTTCCCCAGCACCGATTAAAAAGCTGTGAATCACGTACTCACTGAGTGAATGTACAATACAAATTTGAAATGAGCAGCGAAAATGTGAAAAGTTACTTTTTTAAAATACTTCCTTGATTTTTTTACAGAAATATTTGTTTTTTTTAAGGAAAGATTTTCCTGCATGAGTTACTTCATATTTTTATCAATCGAAAGAACTAAAGAAATTTCGAACTATTTCGAAATTTTAAAAGAAATTAATTTGAAGTAAAGAAATTTGAACTTCGAAATTTGAACTAAAGAAATTAATATTGTTTATAAAGAAAATGTTGCATTGGTATATTCGTACCAAATTTTTACAAATAAATATCTCTTTAACTTAATTAATATCCGCTTGAGTTGAATAAATATTTCTTTACTTGAAATACGCTCTTGACAATTTAAAGAATCGAACTCATTAAGGGTATTTGATAAATAATGATGTCACGAATTACCATCCGAGTTTTCATCTATATTTAGCGGGTTTATTAAAAGAGAAATGCAAATATATAGCTGAAATTTGAGGAAATAATGAGGAATATATCAAGGAATCGATGTCTGATGCGCTTCAGTTTTTATTTTGAAAAATATTATTTTTTGAAACATTTTATTATTTTTGAAATAGAAACTGAAACGCACCAGAAATCGTTGCCTAAATATATTCTTTATTATTTCCCAAAATTTCAGACGTATATTTACATTTCTTTCTTAATAAACCCGTTGAATGTAAATAAAAAATCAGTCGGTAATTCGTGATTCTCTTAAACCAAAGAAATATACCTTTGATGAAAACAACATTCAAGGAAATTGGGTTCTTTTTTAAAAAAAATGTCATTAAATTAATTCCCTCACATTTACAAGCAAAGAAATATTTCTTTACATTAAAGCAATGAGTTCTTTGAATCAAGGTGGGTTGTTGTCTTTACAAAATATTAAGTAAAAATTGTTTCGCTCAATGAAATGAAATCAAAGAAGGATAATAAGATATCCTTTGAATATCCGACGCTGTGATGGTCTAATCAAACTTATCTTCAATTTCATTGTACATAGAATTGAAGTAAAAATTACTTCTTCAAAACGTGTCCTGCCTGAAAATTGTCTTACGTGATTGTAGAAACATCCGAGCAGCAATTCGAATTCTGATTATTTGACAAAATTACCATATACTTATATGTTTTATGTAAATTGAGAGAAAATAGAGGAGAAACGTGAATTGCGTCACGAACTGGGTTTGGAAGTGCGCGAACTAGGGTTTGGGGTGTATTGATCGGTGCCGTTGCGTGGGATAGTGAAACAGTAAGCACCTTTAGTCACTGAAGTAGCACTGGGCAAAGGCATGGCCTTGACCAAAGAACCCTTCCCTGAAATGGATATTGCTTATTTCGTATCAGAATTTATTTCGTCAAATTTGCTTCAACTCAAGTCAAATAATAGCGAATGATATTTGATAAATGACAAAATTATTGACAATCCCACTTGGTATTGTTTTCTTAATTTGCGTATCTTAGGAAATGATTAGAAATTCCTTATGCTGTAATTAAGAATGATGGATGGCAGGTAAGCAGAAACAAGCAAAGGAAAAAGTGAAATAAGATTTCTTTTACCAGTAAAACATTCGTTATCTTTGGAATTAATGCTCTTATAGGATGAGTTATTTATTTTAGTAGAGAAAAAGAAAGGTCTGTATTGAGATCGTTCTTTTGAAATCATCTTTAAAAAATGAGAGGGTGGATAAAGCTGACCTGTTAGACGAGCTCTGCAGTGCAGATAAGAGTCCGAACCATTCCCCTGGGTAAACATTACAGAAGCTTCCTAGCAGATTTCTCGAGACACGAGTTTTCACGATACAATTCAGGAGACAATCGCACTAATATTGCTTAATTGCTTCTGCAATTACGATCCTTTTGCTGACTACTCCTCTGAAATCCTAAAGACATCAGAAATCTAATCTTAGACTCCTTGCTTTTAAATTTCAATACGTAATCATTATAAAATTAAACTAAAAAATGGTGAATTAATATTTTAAATTTTTGGGTGGTATGTGAACCATTTTCTGTAAATTTTCTGTTCTGTGCAAAAAGCGGTTTGTTAAAAAGTGTAGATTCTTAATATCTTTAACAAATATATTGGATTTTTAGAAGAATATTTGCATTTTTTCTTTTTAGTTCTTTTGTTTTGTCTCTCTTAATTTGTTTCAAGTGATTTGGAGAAAGTGTCACTAAAGCGCAAGTTATAAACATCAAGAGAGACATTAGCGAAAGGACATAGCAACAAAAAAGGTTCATCGGCAATGATAAAAGAACGGAGAATTGTGTTTAGCCCCAAAAGAGGGAAACGAGAAGAGTTCCTTAACGTAGCTATAGTTACTTTTACTGTCGCAAACGACGCACGCTTGATTGCCATTACGGTATACAACATTACTCGGGAAGACTATTCTTCCCTACCTTTATCGCACTTTTACCCACTCTAACCCAGACGGCAAAGAAGTAATAGCAGCTTTAAAACTAGCGCGAACCGATTTCTTTTTTCGCCTTTGTAAGCTCCTACGTGACGATGGGCATTCGCGCAACCAACTTTCGATCGTTCACTTGAACTAATCTTACATCCAACATACTTTTACGAGGACCCATACGAAGAGGTCGATTACAATCCAAAGCGATCTAGTAAATTCAGATTGTGACCCAAGCGCTTTGGGAAGAATGTATTTTCCCCTTCGCCAAACGTAAATTTTGTATTTTAAGTAAGTAGAATTCTAGAACATATCTATTTTCCTGACAAAGTGAAATGATACGTCGGTTAATTATAATTCATTCAATGAATATAAATAGCCTAAGCTATTGAAATAATTGATATTATTCTTTAGCCATAAATAAGTGAGATCATCTTCTCGATATATATTTAAAGAACTCAATCTCCTTCAATCCCTTCAATATTTCCAGAGTTTATGTATAAGTATTTATTGTTAAAATCATTTTAAAAATTTTTAAATTATTGTTAAAAACATTTTATATGACTTAAAATATTTAAAATCTCTTATTTTAATAAAAGTGAAATGTTCAAGATGTATATAGGGGAGACCGCCCTACAGTAGGCAATATTTTATGGAAGGTAATTTTAAATAATCAGAAAACGAACCAAGAATGTTAATCAAGTTTGTCATCCAAAGATTTTGGCAATGATTGTGCATTACCAGTCGAAGTTTTGTTTATTTACTATGAATAATTAATGTGTGAGAGTGAAAAACTGTTTTTCTACAGATAGAAAAAAATTTGGACTTTTTTATCTCCATAGTTTTCTCTGAAATAAAATTTTCCCGGCATATTTTTTTGTATTCATAACAAAGCTGGAAGCTTTAGGAACAATATACTTCGACGCCAACCTTCATTTTTCTTCATATTTGAATTTTTGGACACTTTTTATTTGACATTGCAAAATCTAACAGTAGGTAATAAACAGTAGGTAATCGTAGAATTTTTCTCCCCGGATTGGCAGCAATGAAGAAACCCGATATTTACCGAATGAAGTCGAAGGATTCCGAAGTATTGAAGGTTAGATTTTGACTTTTCGTGAGGGTGATCAATTTTGGTAATAATAAATATAAAGTACCTAAACGTTTAATAATAATAGTTAAATGTGTAGAGTAAAAATAATATAGAAAAAATAATAGTGTTTCTAATGAAAAATAAGGAATTTAACAATGGTGGCCTTCCCCAGAATTGTTTTTATTAGGTAGATGTTAATTCTGTGTATATTTCTTGCCGTTTCTAAGTTTGGGTTAGGTTTCTTAAAGGTTTACACGTGCTGCCACCACATGTATTTTCCGTCGACTGAAAATGTCAAAAACAAGAAAATAAATTGTTATTTAGTGAAAAAATTATAGTTTCAGACAGTTTTTTCTCATCAAACTAAATAAACTTAAAAGTATATACGTTATATTTTATCATTTTTGAATAATGAGTCTTATTTTATTTATAACTTTTATATTATAAACGACTACCTATTGTTGAAAAACGTAGAAAAATTCGTAACTATTACCTATTGTTGAGAAACGTAGAAAAATTCGCAACGTCTCATAAAATTCCTCTAAACAGCTAAGTTAAGAATTCATTAAGTTTCTTTTGAATAGATACATAGTTACTTGAATATATAAGCTTCACAAAAGTAAAAAAAACTTTAGTTATTTATCTAAATTGCAATATTTATACACCTTAGAAATTTAAACTACCTACTGTAGAGCGGTCTCCCTTATATGTACCTATAATATATTTTTTAAATAAAAAAATGGATTTGTGATTTCAAATTCTGCCAAGTGACATTATAAACGAATCAAGTAATAATTCAATAGAGTCTCATAGAAAAAATAAAATATCTAATCCGTATTTTATCTCAATTTTGGTCAGACAACTCTTTTAAAGTAGCTAAAATCTAATGGAAAAATCATTTTAAAAAAGAGAAAACTTGCATAGAACAGAAATTACTCTAGATAATAACGAAGAAGCAGAAAAATTTATAAAATTTGTGATATATGAATCAGTGATATATGTTAGAACTAGAATCTATAAAATAAGTAGTTTAGCCAATTTTCGGTCAAACATGGAGTTAGTAGAAATAGGTTTTTGTTAGACATTTCCAATAAAGAACAAAAATGATTCCGAAATAACTTTGAGGTCAAACAAAATGTATACAATATAAATAAATGTCAAGTTAATTAAAAATCAGCGGTATAAATCGTTTTTAGTCAGCCGACAAGTCAACAAATAATTAAATAAATTCTCATTAGAAAAACTAAAATATATAATCAGAATTTCACAATTTGATTAGATAAGAAGTAGTAGAGGCATTTTTGTCCAGACAACTCTTTTAAAAAGAGAACTTGTATAGAACAGAAATTACTCTAAAATAATAAAGAAGGCGAAAAAAATGATAAAATGTGAACCGAAAGAATCAGTGACATGTGCACTTTTTGATCAGATGATTCGTTTTAAAAAAATTTAGTTAGTGAGAATTATAAGAGACTTCAAAGCAATAATTGACAAAGAAAAAAAAAATAAAATAAGATGTTTAGCCAATTTTTGGTCAAACATTGAGTAGTACAAATAGGTTTTTGTTAGACAATTCTCATAAAGAACAAAAATGATTCCGGAATAACTTTGAGGTCAAAAAATGTATAAAAAAACCGCTGCCGAATAGTTACTAGTTAGGGTATTTCCATGTTGGGGTGAATCTTAATTGTGTTCATTTTATGAATACTGAGCTTCCTCCTAAAGGCTATTTTTTTAACAATTAATAATAGGTTAACTGATCCGTCTCGTCAATAGGAGTAAATTTAGTGCTTATAATATTTCTATATTTTCAAAATTAAAAAACTTTCTCTGATATAAACGTAAAAAATTTTATTTTATTTTATCTATTATAAATATAGACAATCAATAAAGGTATTTAAATAGGCCAATCTATTCGTCTCCTCAAAAGGAATAAATTTGGTTCTTATAATATTGCCATATTCCCAAAATTAAAAAAAGTTTTACTTATAAACGCAAAAATTCAAAATTCAAAAAATTTTAGGTGAGGAAATTTTTTGTTTGAAATTGATTACAAGAATTGCATTGATTTTTATCTTCTAAATACCATCCCATATTTAAAAAACGTATGTACTGAAAGTCTTTTATTACTTAAAAAACGATGATAAAAATTATTGAAAATTTCGAATTTTTCAAATTCATTTTTTCTTGTATCAATATATGTAATGAATCAATAAGAATCTTTTTTTGGCGGAAAAGATGTATTTTTATGCAACCTCCAAATCTAGAGTAAATTTTCTTGACTATAATCAAAATTGAAAATAATAAAGTAAAAAAAATATTTCTTCTTATCTGATTCAGCTCAAAACTATAAAAAGTTTGGACATCATATGGGACTACAATTGCTCCAAATTTCGTGACCGTAGATCAACTTATTTGCGAGATATAATTAATACCGCATTTTTGACATACACACACACACACGGACATTTTTTTAAAAACCTCATTTTCGGATTTCTGGGGTCGAATGAGGCCGAGAAATGTCAAAAAATGAGATTTGAACATTTTCATTGTTAGAAAGCTTCCTTTATGAGGGCACAGAAAATTCCAGGGTATCATTTTAATCGACAACAGAATGAGAAATAGAAAAACAAAAGAGTGTAACTATAGAATAAATGATCCGCTTCAGATCAAAATAATATTGATGCAAATTAAAATAATGTCCCATGATTTAGTGTAGAAGCAATATGAATAGATATAAAATTAATTAAAAATCAGGAGTATAAACGGTTTTTAGTCAGGCGACAAGTCACGTAATAATTAAATAAAGTCCTATTTAAAAACAGAGACTGCTTCAATATAATATTGATATTGGTAAACTGAAATATCTAATCAATAGAATATCCCAACTTTAATCAGACAGGCAATAGTAGAGGCTACTTTTTGGCCAGACAACTTTTTAAAAGTAGCTAATATAGTAGAAAAATCATTTACAAAAAAAAAAGAAAAAGAAAAGTGGAAAGAAAAGAACAAAAGAAAAGAACAGAAAGAGTTCCAGTGTGAAGGGAACAAAAATGACTTCAAAATAATGAGACAGAAAACAATTGTTAAACTACAGGAATCAGTGACAAATATACTTTTTGGTTAAATGATTTCCTTTAAAAAAGGTTAGTTCATAAAAATTATAAATGATTTCAAAGTAATAATAACACAAGAAAAGAGAATGTTGAAACTAAGTAGTTTAGCCAATTTTTGGTTCGACATTCAGTAGTATAAATGGTTTTTTGTCAGACAATTCCCCTAAAGTAAGCTTTTACAGAACAAAAATGATTCCAAAATAACTTTAGGACCGAGAAAAATGTAAAAAATGTAAACAAATATTAAATTATTTAAAAATCAGTAGTAAAAGTCGCTTTTAGTCGGGCAAAAAGCACAGAAAAAACTAAAGATAAAAATTGTTGCAGATAATTTTTTGGAGGGATAAATTTTGTTCAGACAACTTCTCGTTTTCCAAAATACATCTGTGACGTGGAACGAAGAAACCTACCGGATGACCGAAAAAATCGATTTTTGAGTTTTTATTGATTCTGAATAATGAAGATTTCCCCTATCGAATAAAAAAATCCCCATTGCTTCACGATCAAAATTGAATTTTCTGGAGCTCAAAGTTGTACGAGGGCCCCTGGTTGTCTTCCTTCGTCTTCCTTTCACTTTGATCTGCTTTTTCTCGTAAAATTATTTTCGATCATCCGGTGAGTTTCTTCGTTCCACGTCACATGTGTTGTCATGGAAAAGAAAAAGAAAATTTAACCGATATTTGGGTAAAATTTATCCTGTGAAGTTAATTTATGTCACAGGTAATTTTTACCCCGGAATCGAGGTAAATTTTATCCTTCGTTTTTTCTTTGAGTCAAATAATAATTAACCCTCTGCCTGGTCAAATTACCGTTATCTTAACAAATTGTCAATTCGGACGCCTGATGGAGACAATGGGAAACACGTTCTATGGCGCTGGAGTGGGGATAAGGTAGCACAGGCAGAGAGTTAATTAAGGTCCTATATAAAAACAAAAATTACTCCAATGCAATATTGAAACAGAAAAACTGAAATACCTAATCAGTAGAACATCTCAATTTTTAGTCATACATTCAGCAGTGTAAGCAGGTTTTTGCCAGACAATTCCCCTGAAAGGAACTTTAAAAAGAAACTAGCTGTGAATTTGATAGCTGGTGCTTTCCCTCTCTGGTGATCTTTTTATGAGTATTTAGCTTCATCATTATGATCAATCAATTTTTGCAAGTTTTTAAAAATTTCCGATTTTTTAAATTATAATTTCTTGTGCTTATTGACAAAAATTTTATATCGCAAATGTCTTAAACTGTACGTATGTCGTAAGTGTCTGCGTTTTTACATCTTTGATGTTTCTCGTGGGATCAAATTATGCCTCACTAAAGAGCCAAGTCAAGCTTTAGTTTCAAGCTTCAAATTTCAGATTCTCATCCTCTCAGAAGCTAATTCCTTGGAGATTTAATCTACAAGCTAGATTGAAGTTCTGAGTGCCGGACGCAGTGTTCCTAATTCACGCGTCGCTCTTAATTCAAGCGTGAGGTGAAGTACCCAATGGAACATTCCAGGATGTAGGGTACTTCCGGGTACCCTCCAAAGTCGACTCTCGCGCTCTCGAGTATACATACGTGAGCTCTTGACGCTCGGCGCACGTGTTTCATCGGGTGAAAAGTCAGCAGAAAACGAAAAATCCAGGTTGTGATGAACGTTCTGCAGGTGTGACTTTTGCAAATGAGAAAACAAATGAGGACGGTGACAATGGAGCTGTGTCAAGAAGAAAAGAATGGCGTAATCCCAATAATGATACGAGATGGTTCGTATTAAAGATTCGAGGTGCCCTGCGCACAATTGGGCGAAAAGTCTTGCCAGGATAAATATTAAATCTGCACCCCAGGGAGTAGGCGAGACTTCCAACTACGTCAGACGAGGAAAAGGAAAAGACATACAGAGGGATAGCGGGTGAGAGAGAGAGAAAGAGAGAGAGAGAGAGAGAGAGGGCGATTATAGTAAAGACAAAGAAAAAAAGAAAAAAGTAAAAAGTAAAAAGGTTCTCCAAAGCTCATATGCAAAAAGCAGAACAGTGTCTGGTGTAGCGGAGAACATTAAAGTGGGCAAGGCAGAGCCGCTACACGGAATGAATATTTAAAGCAAAACCTCAGTTTTACCCTGCAGAAGCAGTTGTTGGGGACAGAAAAGAAGGGGTTAACACTGCCTGCACGCGTTTTCTACGGTTTCCTTTACGAGTCACAGTCTTTACGTATATATTTTTCGTAATCGCTAAAGTTGAGGGTCCGAACTAACTTTGCGGACAGCGAAGGTATGCTGAGGAACTTGAGAAACTTGTGCATTTGTCAAAGAAATTTCATTTTGTCCAAATCCTTAAGAACTCACATCTGCCAATCTAGAAAGTTGAGATTTTTTTCAACTCCCTGCAGTTCCCTGAACTTCTGTCTAGGATGCACGTAATTTATTCGGAGAGTTTAACCTTTAATGAGTAGAATAAATCCATTGGAGAAGTAAATATTCATCTCAAAAATAGACTGAGAGAAGTTCTAAATCCTAAATGAGAACTCGCAAGAACTTGCTGAGTACACCTCATTTAACGGAACAGATTAAGAGAGCTTTGGAATAAATCTTGGAGGGAATTTGCACTTTATTTTTAAACCATTCTATTATGGAGTTCTAAATTGAAAACGGTTGTGTTTTATAGCAGAATCTCTAAATATATTGCGCAAAATATCATTTATTTTTTCTCGAACAGATTTTTCCAACTATGTCTTTTCACAGTTGAATGAATTATACCAGTGATAAAATCGCAACCTTGTCGACGCGACGATAGGTAGATGTAAACAGAGAGTGCATACAAGCCAGATTTCAGCCTGGAGTCGGCAAATAAAATTGAATGACAACCTGCTAATTACACAAAGAACACAAGAGGTGATGGAAGCGAGGGCGGTGACGGGAAAAACAATAGGAAAAAGGTCTCACGCGTATGTGAGAGATCTGACAGAAAATGGAAAGAGATTAGGGACATCAAGGAAGAAAACAGAGCAGAAACGGACGAGAGAGAGAAGAGCCAAAGGTGAAGGAGGACATGGCTCGTATACGTGGCTGCAAATGAGGCCACAGATGCGCTAGAAGATAAGAGATGATGGAAAGTGGCTCGTGAAAAGTGCCGTCGGTTCGTTGGAAGGACGATGTAGCTGTAAGAAGCAACGCGCCGTGAATGAAACATTTGCAAAACCTCAAAAGGCGCACACTGAACGAGCGAGAAATGACGACTTTTTATCTTTACATTTGTTACATTTATTTTGAAATTTATGAATAGGGAAAAGTAGTTCACAATTTTTCCTGGTGTTCAAGGAGGGTGGAACGAAAACGAAAATTTTTAGTATATATTCTACCATAAGAAAATATTTAATCAATAAATGTAAACATACACTTTAAACTGCAATAACTAAGTACCTACATACAAATTTCAAGTAAAGTTATTTTATACATTTTATTGATTCTTTCAGTTGAGACAACTTTACTCCGATTTTGATTGGTGTAACATAACCGGAATCGGAAGTTCTAAAATACGTGCAGTATTCAAATCAAATTTTTTAATTTCATCGTTGGCTTAGTAGAAAATCAAGAGAAAAATGATCGCACAAATATTAATTAATGTTAAGTTATTTTTGAATATTTTTGATTTTTGAATATACTTATTTTTGAACCCACGCATTTTAAAATTTACTGAAAATAACATTGTTTAAATAAAAGATACATAGCTTAGTTAGATACAAATTTTAACTTAATATAAAAATGAACAAATATGTAAATGAAGAAGTGTAAGAAAAGTAAATATTCTTTAAAAAATTTGAAAACAAGTTTCAAGTAGAATATTTTAATATAATTACCATAAAATTTTTATGTTTCAAAAATACGAGTAAATTAGTTAGCAAGTAATCTCAGGGAAAAGATATTTTCATGGAATTTGTAAAGATAATTTATTTAAAAATCTGTATAAAAATATAATTATTAATCAATAAATCCTGTTATTGGAAAGTGGTGTGCATGGACACGCTTTTGCTGTCATACACCTTAACTTTTTCTTTTGCTTTAGCTTGATTAGTAATTCGCAGTCTAAAAAGTAAAAAACTGCGTAATGCAAATAAGATTTTGCTTCCAATTATTATACTTACATGCATGAAATATAAATATAATCATAAAAAAGGCAGAAAATAGAATAATTATACTTTTACTCTGTCCATAATTTTGTTGACTTTACCTCACAAACACGTGAATTTGGACTTGGTGTCCAATCTTCACGATTAATTTTTTGCAACCATAATTTTCGAAGCTGTGGATCCTTTGCAAAAAACTTCGAGTGCCATTTCGACAAACATTCTTGTTTTTGCAGTATAAAATGCAACAAGTTCCCATTTTATCTTCAATAAAAACTACTATTTATCTTTTCTTGCACGGTATATATCCATGGTATAATAGAAGCACTTCGGTTAACATAACCTCAATCGAGCACTCGCATAACGCATAACTTCAGCACGCAATTTTATTATATCCCAAAATGGTAAACACACGAAAATGAAACTGATAATAAAATGTATTAAAATTCAATGTCAGCATTATGCAAAACACGAAGTTTTTTATAAAACTGACCTTCACGAAATATATCAACAGTTTAAATTTTAGGCGCTTTAAAGTCAACTTCCGATTCCGGTAATGTTATAGCTCAGTGGAGGGGGAAAGTTGTCTCAACTCTACCTTGAGGATCTCTAGGGCGAGAGTGCCTGTGATACAAGCTGTAGGCGAGTGTTGTCAACTTCACAGGCTTCGTCGATGTCCGCCTTTTTGCAGTCGTGTCACATAATAATTTTGTAACGAATGCACAAAAGTCCGCGTTTTTGTCTATGGAAAGTATACGGGAACACATATAAATGAGCAAAACTAGAAAATGGCTGACCGTAATTTTCACTCATTGCCAAATACGACTAAATTTTCTCTCGCCAGGCGGCGAATTGGTAGGGTATCATAGGTAACTAAGGAATTAAAAAAAGCGTGCGAAAAGTCTGAATCGTGCGAAAAAAGTATGCGAAAAATTTTAAGCATGCGCAGAATTTGTTTTTCGTATACCTAACCAAAAAGCGCACTTCTCGCATACTTTCCATGGACAAAAACGCGAACTTTTTGTGCATGCGTTATAAAAAATATATTCCAAGAGCCAAAGAAATGCATTTTTTCAGTTCATCTCCTTTGTAACAAGTATTTATTCTCCTTTGTAACAAAGTATTTTCTACTTCAGTTAACTAAATATTGTTTTTACAACACCCACCGCTAAAGATGAATTTTATGTATACTAAATGTTGTATAAAGTGTCTTATTTTAGAACACTCTGGAAACGTAAAATAATGCATAAAATAAGACACCGGTGTGTAAAGTGATCAATTTACACACCGGTGTGTAAAGTAATCACTTTACACACCGGTGTCTTATTTTACGCATTGTTGCCAACTGCGCATGAAAACTTTAGAGATAACAAAACTTTATACAGTCGCGACGCCTAAATAAAAAAATTAAAAATATGTTGACTGGCTTTTAAATTATATAAGTATATGTGTGCTATTTGCACAGAAATATTTGTAACAATAGGTTATTGTTACGGAAATTTTTCCTTAACAATAGGCTATTTTTACGGAAATTTTTTAGTGTCAATAGACTAATGATACGGTCAAACTTCCGTAACAATAAGTTTTTGTTACGGAAATTTTTCCGTGACAGCAGGCTATTGATACTGAAAAATTTGCTGACAATATTCTATTGATACGGAAATTTCCGTAACAATAGGTTATTGTTACGGAAAGTTTTCCGTGACAACAGGCCATTGATACGGCACACAATACTATTGTTTTCTGTGAATTTAATTCAATTTCCTCGGATGGGTGTTGTAAAAAATAGTATGTGATACACATGAAATCACCTACTTTACACACTTGTATCAAAAATAACTATTTTTAGTTGAAAAAAATCCTTTTTTTCCTGGGCTACGGATGTAAAAGAATTAATTGAAAGAAATGATTTATTTGGTTCATCCATGCAGTAACTACTTATTAAATACCAAGAGATGACACGATTGAAGTACAATATTTATTTCAACCAGTAACATATTTTTCGTTCATATCTTCAGAATTTTTACCCGAGGAAATATTTCTTAATGTATGAAATATTAGTTAATATTAAAAATAATTTTTTTTTCATCAATTATGATCCCTTTGGTTCAAAGAAATATTTATTAACAACTAGACGGTTCTTTGAAACCTTTGGAATTTTCTGTCTGGAAATATTCCCTTGATTTGAAATTACGTTTTTTTTACATGAATTAAAATTTCTTTATATAAATTGCTTTATTTTCTTTAGCATTAATACTTATTTACTTGAACTAATTTATTTTGTTCAATAAAAAAGTATTTCGTTGGTTCAAGATTTTTTTTTTTTCAATGTAGTGTATAAAATATGCTGATTTCCTGTAGCCCCTTAATGATGAATACCCAGTCAAATAATAGACTTTTATAAATTATTTACTTTCTTCATTAAGGTCATACATAAGACGTGAAATTATATCCATTTTTTCGGACATCTTATTCGCAAACTAATAATTTAAGTGGATTTTCCAAAGCAAATAAACGTGAAGAAACGAATGAGAAATGTTTATTAGCTATGGAAAATCCATCTAAATAATCAGTCTATGAATGGGTTACCTGAAAACTGCACAATGACGAGCTACATGCTCTTTACGATTCACCTAATATTGTAAGAGTAATGAAAGCAAGGAAGCTTAGATGGGCGGGTCATGTAGCTAGAATGGGCAACGATA
>JBAGKK010512145.1:0-13913 GCA_037177015.1 Euceroptres primus | reverse complement strand
TATAATTAATAATGTTGCCGCATCACGAACGTTTTGCAAATTTAATACAGGATAGAGACTGAGTTTATAATTACTCAAGTTTGTAAAATGTTTTGAATTCTCGTGGAGCAATGGGGGGCAAATTTTGCAAATTAATTTTCTTAAACAAATTGCCGATCCGATCACGTTTTGCAAAATTTTATTTCATGTTCAACATATGAAAAATCAAATATACAATTTTTTTAAACACCTTCGGAATTTTTGTTAATTGATTAGCTATTTCCACTGGTCTATAAAGTAAATTATCTAAAAAAAGAAGAGGATCTTTTAGCAGATCTTGTCCTTAAAAGTGAATCTTAATAGAATATGTTATATATCAATGACTTACATGAAAGACATAAATCAAACGTTACAAATATTAACACAAATATTTAATATAAACAGCCATATGTATATATTTTTAAATTATTAATAAATGTACTTACTGCAGCATAGCCTTTGTCTTGATTGAAGGATCATCTGGCCTAAAGTGTTTGTACTGTTCCACATCTTTTTCCAAAGTAAGCATCTGCTTTTGCAATCTATCTCGCAAAGCGGGAAGTGTATCTCTAATGTGATTCGTTAATTGTTGATTGAGAACTCGTTGTAAATAAGGAGTTCCTAATCTATCTGCCAAGTGTCGATACGAAGGATGACTGAAAATAATCAAATATTAAGCTATTAAACTGTATAAAGTTTAGGCTAATAATTTTAAAAAGTAGTTTAGACTCGAAAATTTCCTCACCTGAGGAAGAATTTTCGTTCAGCTGCCAAAGCAGCTTTGATATCCTTGCGACCCTCAATGTCCTTCTGACTCCTGTTTACTACTCCTATGTAACCTCTGCGCAAAGGAAGTAATTTATTCTCTAAAATATCCCGAGCATCGGTGCCATCATCCATAAGATCCAGTTTAGTGATGACACCAATCGTACGCACACCTGAAAGTAAAACAGTGATTTATTTATCGGTTCTAAATGGATGTATCGGTTCTAAATAGCTTGTACGTTCTTGTAACCAACTTTAAAGAATTTTCGTACCTTGTGGATCAACTTCCTTGGCAAGTTTCAGGGCATCGCTGTTAGCTAAATCAGTATTGGCTGGTGTAACTGCCAATATGAGACAGTTGTCACGCTTGATAAATTGAAATATCATTCCTTTGATTTGTGCTTCAATATCCGCCGGTTGGTCTCCGATTGGCACTTTTGTCAGACCAGGCAAGTCAATGAGGGTCAAGTTGAGAACTAGAAGATGAAATTGATCGATTAAAAGACTACAAGTTAAAAGGAAATAAAGTTAAAATTAAAAATTAATTTTCAAAAATGATCACACCATTAGGAGAATAAACTCTCAAGTTAATAGGAATATTAGAAATTCCTTTGTTGCCGCCAGTCACTCTGTCCGTTTCTCCCTCAATTTCTCTGCGAACTTCATCGAAATCGGCAAATTTCTTCCCTTTACAATGCAGAAATTCGGCATATTCTGAAAAAAGACAGTCCAGAAGTGAACAATAAATAAACAATTGCTGGTCGATCATATCAATTTAGAATGAGCGTTCACATCCCGAAGCGGAATTTCTATTCCAATCGTGGTGTCAATGCACCCAATTTCCTACTTATTATCATGTAAAACTCACAGGAAGCTTGATAACTTCAACGACCGTCAGTGGAGAAGGTATACATTGATTCAAACAAATTACTTTACGCGCTGCTTATGCATTAGTAAGAGACTTAATTTTTGGAATGTAATCCAAAATTCTCGATGTAATCCAAAATACTGCTTCGAAAATTTATTCCACTGAATAATTAATTACACCCTAATTAATTAGGCTACCTAAATTTAAATTTCTAAAAGACGAATTTCTAGGAAGTATAAGTAAGGTATAAATTTCATTAGCTGTGCTTTTTTACAATTGCATGTACTAAGATCAATTTCAAATCAGCAGGAAATAAATTCCTCATAGAATTGAAGGGCATGGGTTAATAACAGCAATAGCAAGTGCAGCACGATGATAAAGTATTTGATTCGCTGACAGGTCAATGGGTTAACAGTGTTCGTTATGCATCGTGTTAGTGCTTCAATGGCGCAACATCGTGTCACTTACCTGATGCACTTGATGGGATTCCAGGAAAAACTAGTTGCTAGACAACGTTTTAACTAGTTCCCATTTAACCCATTAACCTGCACAACTTTGAGGGGAAGAAAGTCAAATTATGTTGGACTTAAAGCATCTGGAAATTTGGCAATAAAAGTACCACGAATGAGATCAACGTTTTTAATCTAAAGTGCTGAATCACACGTTTACTGTAGCCAGTGTCTCGAATTAACACTCCCTTTTTTAAATAATGTTTCTCAATTGCTATTAATGTAGGCTCAGCGAACAATGTATTTATATGCTGTGTGTTTAACTTCCCCTAAGCAATAGTTAATGATGTAAATTTTTGAAAAGACCTGCCACGAGGTAGACATAAAAAATTAACTATAAAGCCTTCTTTGCTTTATGGAACTGAAGTTCCTTTAATTGCCCACTTTGATGGTCAATTAATTGTCCCTCTTTTATCTGATAATTGTTAAATTTAATTTTAAATTATTTTTTAAACGTTTTTAAAATTGATGCATTTTAGTAGCTCACTGAAGTTTGCAACGTTTATAAAAAATCGTAAGAAAAAATTATTTTTTGTTAAACACACGAACCTAAAATTTTACTGATAATGGTAAAAATTAGAATTTAAGGAATATAAATTAGACCGAAATCAAATTCAAAATCCTATTTAACGTCCAATAATCAAGTTATTATGTAAACTCTTGAAAAGAACCCAAGAATCCACCGACCGAATTTGGACCAACACCTTAAAATGTTTCTTTATAAAACCAAAAAGGGGCCCAACAAAAAGAACCCACAAAAATAAAAAAGAGGAAAGAAAAATGAGAAGGCAACCAACAAAATCCCCTTCCTTCTCTTCTTTTATTTCTTTCGTCTTTTTTCCCACCACCATTAAAATACAATAAAGAAACATGCAAGTATTTAACATGCAAATATATTTTCCAACGTTTCGGCACTTTTTTTTGTTGGGCCCCTTTTTGGTTTTATAAAGAAACATTTTAAGGTGTTGGTCCAAATTTGGTCGGTGGATTCTTCGATGATAATGGTTCCATTTGCAGTCCGTATGCACTCAAAAAACTTTCATCCCCCTAGCATTATCGACTCACACCCCAATTCAACCATTAAAACTTCAAAAATTCACGAAAAATATCCCAATCTCGAGACCTAAAATTTTATTACTGATAATGATTTCATTTCATGTCTGAAGATACCCAAAAAAGTTTCATCCCCGTAGCACAAGATCACCCCGTTTTTCAACCCCTAAAATTCACGTGGTCATCCTGTTGAGCTAGATAGATAAAACTATTTTGGGTATCTTCGGACATGAAATGAAACAATTATCAGTAATAAAATTTAAGTTTCGAGATTAGAGTATTTTTTGTGAATTTTTGAAGCTTTAGGGGTTGAATTGGGGTGTGATCCGATAGTGCTAGGGGGATGAAAGTTTTTTGAGTGTATACGGACATCAAATGGAACTATTATCATCAGTAAAATTTTAGGTCTGGTGCATTTAAAAAAAAAATAATTTTTTCTTGCGTTTTTTTATAAACGTTGCGAACTTCGGTGAGATTATTTTAGTTTTGAATTCTTTCAAATCTGCGTGTTTCAATTATTTTTGAAGTGAATACTATTTTTAATTTGAACACACTCATTGATTATTTCAAGCATGAAAACTAAAAAGCATATTGTAGTATAGATAAATTCTTGCTAGATAGAGCCTTTTTAGATAAGGCCTTTAAACCGCAATCCCTCGAAAATTCTAGTACGTGACTTGTTACTTCTTATACAGAATACGTATAAAGTATTTAAATCAATTATGCTTTTGTTTAAAATATCTACAATCTTCACCCTTTAAAGCTGTATCAATCAATCTTATAGAACCAATCATAAATATAAAATATTTATTACATTTTGGAATAAGCCTCATCAATCCTCAGTAAATTTATAAATTTAATATTCACAATAAGTCTAAATAAAAGAACGAACTTTTTATATATTACGTCTTTAAAAAAATCTATCTTATCTAGCGATACGATAAAATCTCTGATATAGATGTTAACGAAATTCTTGCACAATTTTATAAAAACTTTTCCATTTTCTTTGTACAGAAATGTTTGGCTTAATAAGTCTATTTGTTGTTAGTTTTTTTATTTAATAAATATTTTATAAATAAAATAAATAAATTTATAAATAAAATAAATAAAAAGCTTTTAACTTACCAGTGTGACTGTTGATCAATTGTAAAATGAGTGGTCTTCTAGTCACGATTCCAGATCCTCTCGGCAAAAAATCCCTGGAAAGAAATACATCACATTGTTAAAAATATTATTATTTTTACTTAAATATAATTATTATTAAATATTATTATTTTAGAATGTCGCTAAAATAGCTAAAATAGCTGTAATATAATTACAAAAAAAAAAGCTAAAATAGCTGTAATATAATTTTTGAGTGAAACGAATTCTTAAATGGATAAGCGATTAGATACGAGGCACTTGCAATCATCCATTGTTTTCCTGGGTTACATAAAAATTATTATAATCCCTTATTAACTCTCTTTTACTGTTGTCATGCATCAGGTGGCACATCTTATATGTTCTTTACATGTCTGAGCTTCTAGTCAACTTGATTTATAAGACTTTTATTTCGAAATCAAATTCTTCTATTTCCAATAAAAAATTTATAAACGTCTCATGCTTTGCAAGTCGAATTATTTTAAAATTGTAAAATGAAATATAAAATTATAAAAATAAGTAAAGAAACATTACAAGTTGATAAGAGTAGATTAAAACATACAAATTATTTTTCTTTAAAAAAAATGAATTCATAGTATATGTAGTTTCTATACGAATAGAATTAGAATATTCTAGAATATTCTTAGAATATTCTAAGAAATTTTTTAAATAAAATGCACACCATAGATATTATCTTGGAGAGAATAAAGAAGGACGTCTACAACTTGCAGGAAGCCCTTCAATTACATGCATTCTTAAGACCTGTAGTTAATGCTAATATTAAAGTAGGATGATGTTTTCCATTGCCTGCTTTAATAAATCAGATTCAAAAGTATTACTTGCACAAGCAAAGCTTTTATTTTAAAAAAATATTGTCAGGATATTATTTAAATATTAATCTCTTATTTGTTGTTTCTTTTCAAAATTCTCTATGAATTTGAGACTGTGTAATAAAAAAAGCAAATCGAAAGGTAAATGTTATCTTTGAAGTAAAATACCTGAGTACTTTTATCAAGTATATATAGCAGAAAGTTTAATGTGTTTGATAAAGATATTTACGAATCAGAAGGTAAAGGTAGTTTTCTCTAACAGTAGTGGATTAATTAGAAGCCAGAAAGAATTGAAAGTGAATCATTTATAAAGCAGTTCTATTAAGGAATGAAAGTCTGCATGAATTGGTAATAAAAAAAATCTTTTATACATAAAAAGTGCATTAATAAAAGATTAATTTTTTGAACCCACTCCTCTGTAAAACAGCACATTAGTTTTATCCATAATTGAATTCAAACTCGTATTTATAGCGTTCATCATTATATTTTCACCATTAAGGTAGATTTATCATTATTATCAATAATAAATCACCAACGAAAAATATTCTGTGTTTTTCACTCAAGTAAAATTTCTGTAAACAGAATATTTTATGTGAATCAAGGGAAATTCTAGTGGCTGGGTCACTGATTCATTAATCTTAACGACAGGGTTTGTCAAGACTAGGAAAAATGAACGCCTCCACGAAATCAATACAGTGTAGGAAGTCAGAGAGTAAATCATTAAAACTTGACCTTCAACAATTCATAATAATTCATTAATTATTTTAACCTCAACTGTCTATATCATACAGACTGTTTATTATTTTCATTTTTCTTTTTCTTTTTTGGAGCAAAATACTTGAGTGTGAAGATCATCAATAAAAACTACAGAAGCAGTAAAGAAGATTGATTTTGACGTTTTTTTCCGATGAAAATAATTCGATAGAATATTGAATTGACATATTGACAGCTTATTAAATAAAAAGATAAATTCCTGAATAACTTGTATAAATACATATTTTAAATAACAAGGTTAAACGAAACTCAGATACTAGAGCCCAATTATTGCAACTATTCTTTCCTGACAGAGAAAATAGTAACAAACAGTGAAACACATAACTATGTGATGAGAATTTAAAAATAATTTTATAAGGCAGTTGACCCAATTACTGACCTCATCTAAAGGGACCTAAACACAAATAGACCTAAAAGAACTCTTAAATAATGCAATTTCAATCAAACTAATCCAAGAACGTGACTTTTCATCGAAAACTCTCAATTAAAATCGGAGTAAGTGCCTTTACTCCGAAATAATTAAAGAGTAGAGGTTAAATTTTTGAACATTTGCGAGAATGGGAGGGCAAATAACACAAGTGCTGAAAGCGTGACGTGAAGACACAGCATGTCAGAGTTGATTGTTTGACAGTTCACGAGTGGGTGTTGACTCATCACGATCACCATCATCATGATTATTATCATCATCATCGACCTGCGAACGATTTTTCTGGCACAGCCTTCGGACCTTCGAACGTCCGTCTGTCCGGCCGTCTGCTCGAAGATGCGTGCGTTCGAAAAGATCGTTGCGCGGTCAGCGACGTAACTGTCAAAGAGGAATCTCCGAGGGCGTCGTCTTCAGGACGAAACCTTTTGCAAATCACTTTATTTAACCTAAGAACCATGAAAATGAACGCGGGAACCGCCCCGTCTCGGCGACGTTTCCCCAGGTCGATGTCGATTCCAAAGTAGGAGGCGCTGGAGATGAGCGACTCGCTGGGATTCAACATATCATTCGGATCTAGCAAACCTATTGGATTTTTTTTTTAGGTACTTACTTTCCCACAAAGTTTTCGAGGACGGAGCTTTTGCCCGCACTCTGGCCTCCCACGACCGCGATCTGCGGAAGGTCCAGCTGCATCGTAACTCCGAGTTGCGTGAACGCATCCTGGAGTTTGTTCACGATCGGGATCAACTGCTCCATACCCACGTTCCCTGCCATTTTTCCAACTATTCACGCCAATTGGCGTTCACACACGCACCAGGAACACGATCACTGCGGATTTGTATCACTGCTTCCCGCAGGCGACGTCGGATTGCCACCACCTTCTGCCCGTGTTCTCCTCGGTAGGGGTAGATCTATCCCGTCGCCTATTCGTGCTGCGCGGATGCAGCAAAATGGCCGTTTCGCAAATTTATCCTCACCGCATCGTCGTCTGTCGCGAGGCCACGCAACACGCCTACCGAAAACACCCCGAGGATCGCGATGATGCTTCTACGATCGCGGACGCATTTAACGTGGTGATCCAACCTCTGGATTCGAGGACATAACGCTGCAATCGATAACTAAAGCGTGCGCACTCGCGACACCAACTGACCCACTTTCCTTCCCAAGATAAAATCCATATCGCGCTTCCGCCTACATTTCCCTTTAATTATCTTGGGGAAAATATTCATCAGATTTTTTTCACGAGTTGATATTTAAATTTAAAGAGATCAAATTTCTAGGTTATATTTTTTTATCGATCGGGGATGGGAGTAGTTTTTTGGGAAGTTGAATCTCGCGCTAATTTGTCGCCCTTTTAAAGAGGTCACGTGACCAACCTAAAACCGTCAACGCCAGACATTGCTTGTCACGCTGATTATCGTGAATTAATTAAAGTACGAAGGTTCTTGTGACTTCTGGAAAGAGTTTCAACAATTGAGAATAACATTTTTGGAGATCTATCATTTCAGTTCACTCGGATTCTTGGTTTTCTTTGTAAAATCGAGATGTTTTTGTGATCCGGTGGATTCGGTGATTGACAGTTGTAGATAGCGCTCGCTACGTTTAAAAAAAGCGGAAAATTTAAATTAATCTTCGTTGACAAATTTTAAAACCTCTTGTTTTTGTTTTAAACTTTTTTTTGTCTGGAAAAATTACTGCTCCGGGTTAAATAAATAATTCATTTAATTTATTCCGATTGAAATATTTTGAGCAAATTTGTTTTTAAAAAAATCAGAAGTTTTATTATTTATGTTAATAAATATATTTATCTGATAAATTGTCAGTTTTTTTGCACATAAATAATTAATTATTGCTCTTTTATCGCTTTTAAGGAAATAAATTCGAGGTTTCTTGGCTCATTACTTTCGCTTAATTATCTACTTCTACACATACTCACTTCAAGGTCTGAATTTCCAACACAGATATGATAACTATGCTGAATGGATTGATAAGAGGGGGAGCAGGTCGATCGTGCATTTTCAGAGTATTCGAAGTGAGAGGAGCATCTGTTGCTGTAGGAAAAACAAAAATGGTAAGTGTTTCTTTTATAATTAATCATAAATTTTCCCCCAAGTTTACAATCTAAAACAATAATATTTTGGATTCAAAATATTCAATTGATCAACTATAAAATTGAAGACGGCTATAATTTTTAGAATTCGATATTTAGTTTCAATTCTAAATTCCAAATATTTGTAAAGAGTAAAAAGGCAAATTTTTCTCAATTTTTGTCAGAAATAATGAAAATTGATGTATATTTCGCCTAGTATTTAAGTAAAATTGGGCGTATCCTTATATTCTTAATAACCTTAATTTTCAAAACCTTGAGTTACACTTTCACTTACTGAAACCGAAGCATAAAGTATGGTAGTATAAATAGAAGATACGTATATAATATGTACCTATGTTAATACATGTATTTTATATGTAATCAGCTGATGTTTTCATTTACAGAAATTTTACTTGCAAACAGAAAAAAATAAAGTTATATGTACTTTTAAAAATCATAAAAACTGTTGTTTCCAAATTATTATAATTTTATTTCGAAATTAGTATAAATTCCTTATGAAGAAATGTATAATTTAACAGACAAAACGTTTGCTTTATATTATGAAGCAAAAATGATAATAAATGATACTAAAAATACTAAAATGACCCATAACGACCTTAAAGATAAGGACAAAACAATCAAAATTCGATAGACACTGATTATTGTTGCAAAGCAAGCTTGTGAAGACAATTTAAAAATTAATCCATCACCTTCTTTCTAGGTTTTTATACAATTTTAAAAATTGAAATAAAAATAAAATATTTAGTTATTTTCATTCTTCTATTAATAAAATTGAAATAATCGTCTTTTTTATTTTATGGCGTTTTCTTTTGCATTCTAGAATCCTCAGTCTCAGAAATATTTTATAACTGCCATACAACTTTTTGTATTTTATAGCCGAAACTTACTGAAGAAGAAAGGAAAACTGAACTGGCTCCATTGCTTTCAAATGGCTGGACAGTTCAAACAGCAAAAGATGCCATTTACAAGGAATTCGTTTTCAAAAACTTTAACCAGGTGAACTAATTAAATTAATGAATAAAATAAATTTTATTGTACTAAATATACTTTTTTTCTTCTTAAGTTAATAAAATAAAATAAATTTTATTTTACTCAATATACTTTTTCTCTTCCTAAATTAATAAACTAAAATAAATTTTATTGTACTAAATATACTTTTTTTCTTCCTAAATTAATAAAATAAATTTTATTGTACTAAATATACTTTTTTTCTTCCTAAATAAAAAAATTCTTTTGATAGGCCTTCGGATTCATGACCAGAGTTGCTATGCAAGCAGAAAAAATGGACCACCACCCTGAATGGTTTAACGTTTATAATAAAGTTAACATAACTTTAAATTCTCACGACGTTAGTGGTTTATCTAAAAGGGATGTGAAACTGGCGACATTTGTAGACAAAGTGGCCAAGTCTTTTAACGAATAAGCAATAAGATATCTTAAAATATGTATTAGTAATGTGCCAGGACCAAACTTCTTAAACTCAAATACTTAAAACGCCTCTTTGTTAAAATGTGATTGTTATTTTATAAAGTAACTTTTATTCTTGGTAAGATTCTCTGTAAAATATTTTCAGTACCAATGGCGAGTTTACAAGAATTGTTTTTATATGAATGCTGAATACGAATGTTATGAATTTTGATGTATATTAAGTTGAAATAACAAATGTGTGTGCAGTTACCTCCAGTGTTAAATTCTTGCAAAAAATTCTCAAGCTTTCAGTCCTCAAAGATTCAAAATTTCCCGTTCTTATCATTCGTGTATAGGATTTTCAAACAATTATAAAACAAAAATTCAAACAATTTCCGAAATATCTTACATAAAGTTCTTTATTTGGATTCGTATGATAAAAAGTATCCGCCAGCTACACTCGATTAAGCAATCACTAAATCCTAATCAAAGTAATCCTCAATATCGATATCTGGATTGAGTAAATCCTGACCATAAATGCTTAAGTCTAACTGATCGAGAATCAGATTTTCGCACATTTCCTCCAAATCCGTCTCTCCGATAAGCACCGCTCCCTGCAATTTGCCATCCTTTAAAATCAACTTTACATATTCCTCACCCTTAGTCATCCGCAATAAAATTTCGTAGTCTTGATTCATCTTTTGTCCATTGTAAAGCCCAAGAAGCACAACTTTGTAATCAAAAAACGTGGTAACGTGTGTGAAAAGCTCAAAGCAGAAATCCTGGTAAAACTCCACTTTTTGCAAAACTGAAACCATTGACTTTGCTGCATATTGGCCCATTTGATAAGCCTGAGTCCAGAGTCTCATTTGAAACCACTGAGTCGCCAAATCCCAACCCGCAGAGCAAACATCACCCGCTGCGAAAATATCCTCTTGCGAAGTCTCCAGTTTCCAGTCGACTAGATATCCTCCATCCTCTCCTTTTTTCAAATCTTCCAAACCCGATAAATTCGCATTCGGTATTACTCCCGTCGCTGAAATTATAAGATCACATCCCACTATTTCGCCATTCGTTAATTCAGCAAACACTGGCCATTTTTCCTTCTCCTGCAGTTCCTTAGATTCATTGAGGATGTTGGAAACTTCGCATTGATATTTGACGTTCACTTCGGCTGGTAATGCGGGGAAATTCGTCAATTTAAAATTATGCCAATCTGGACCAAGAGCAGGACCGCCTTTTGTAGATTTCTCTCCGGAAACTGAATACCTTACTCTTTTGAAACACCGGGTTTTCTCCAGAGTTGGTTTCTCCTCACAGCTTTTCTCCTTATTTTGCAGTTTATCCTGGAAGAATTCAGCTGCGCCAGGGTCGACAAAAGTCGCAGATATGTGTTTGTCCTTAATCACCCAGACGACATCGATTCCTCGAATTTTGTAAACAATCTCGGTCGCGATTCCTCCATTTCCCACAACTACGACTCGCCTTGCGCCTTTAATTTTCCGGAGAAAATTTATGACCGATTCTGTGTCTCTAATTCCAATCACGTAGGGATTGCTGTCTGCAATAACCTTGGGCCTGGCTCCAGTGCAAAGACAGAGTTTTTGGTATTTAATGATTCTTCCTCCTTCGGTTTTGAGGAATTTTTCTTTTGAGTTCACTTCGGAGACAACGTCTTGAATAACGGTTACGGAATTGTGTTCCTTGGAAAGCGAAGATGTATCGCGTTCTTCGACGTCGAATTGAAAAAGGGTTTTTCCAAGGGGAACAATGTTGGTGATGGCTTTGATCAGGGAACTCGCGGTGATGAGGATTACTTTTTCTTCTGGTGCGAGGAAAGAAAGACTCTCGGCGCAGGTAACACCTGATATTCCTCCTCCTACGATTACAAACGTGCCCTCCATTGGAAATTATTTTCTTTCCTTTGGTGAAACAGTAGATCTTACTTGCAGGGTTAATAATATTAAGAAGAATTTAATTTTCAATAGATTCGCTTTTGTACCAATGAGAGTAATTGTATGACCTATGAGGAGGGTCGTAGGTTATGGTACCATAGTTTTTCCCTTTTTGTATCGCCACTAACAGATTTTTGTATTCTCTCTGGCAAATATGGGTGACTCTGTATTGAAAAATAAACTTGGGTTAGTTAAATGAAAGTTGGATTCACAAGAAGAGTTTAAAATTTCTTCACTGAAATACTCTGAATATACTTACTGAAAGCTCAATGTTTCTCCGTTATGTGGTGAAATAAATTGATTTATTAGTTGAGTATTTTTGTGGTCCAGAACAAGATATTCGTCTCGACAAATTGGACAAGGATTTCCAGTAGTAACTTTCCCGGCTCTCTGTAAATAAAATTCCTTCATCAAAAACTATTTACATTACTTTTACAATTTAACAGAATAAAAAGGTTAAATATTCCGCATAAATATGGCTTGTGTTACAAATGAAAAATTATACTCACGATACAAGTCTTCCTAGTTTTTCTAGGTGGAAATTGACCCTTAAAGTTTCGCCTGTACAATTTCCAAACAAGTTGGTCCCCGTAGGTTATTTTGTAAGCTAAAAAACACCAAATTGATGCATTTAATTTTTTTAGATACTTCAAAAAACACTTGTTTAGGGTTTCGTTCTTTTTAAAACTAACCAACAAACAGTACAAAAACTAACCTTCGCTCTGCATGTATTTTATGCTTGTTTCCACTGGGATTTTTACAGTTCTGTCTGTGTTGATGTAACTAGTTTTGCCATCTTTTAAGACATGATCATTTTCACTCTGTTGTTGTATTTCGGGTTCGATTTTAAGGTCTTCTGACTCTGATTGAAAAAGATTTGCAGCACGAGAAATGCCTCTTGCAGACATAACCTATAAATATTAAAAGGCTGGAATTCGGCTGCGAATAAACGGATTTTTATGTTTCTACTTACCGGTTTAACTATTCCATTTCGCCATAATATGCCTACTGCTTGAAGATTCGTAATTAAAACTGACATTTTATTAATGAAATCGATTTTACCAATCAATTCATTCGAATTTACGAGATGATTGAATGGTTCGCTCTTGAAGAATGGGTGTTTGTGAATCGGTGTGTACTACAAAACCAGTAAAAATAGGTGAAAAATGTAGAATCCTACGAGTGTGTGTTTGTGGGCGCAAAATAACAGTGAAACGTGGGGGATTCTATTCATAATAGTGCATAATAGGAAAAATCGTAAAAACTTAAAAGTAACGATATACCGTAAAACAGAGAAAACGTAAGTGAATACAATATATTACAAGTTTTAGGGTTATTTTGTTGAACTTTTGTGGATATTTAATATATTTAATTACCGGCATTAAGAATCTACAAATATAACCTATAAATTTTTTCGTGTTTTTGTTTAAATGATGGTTAAAATCTTTAGAAACATTAAAATTAGACATAAATATTAGTTAATTAATTAATGGAATAGGTAAAATATTTTTTATTTGCATTTTTACATCCATATTTAGCTATTTAACGAAAATGTCTAGATCTGTTTATTTATTTATAAATCCACGATTTTAATAGGTGTCCTTATTTAATTATCGAAGTGGCTAAACCTGCGCTAACGTGAAGCGAGTTCATAAAACTATACCTACGCGAAGAACTTTATTAGAAATATGTATTACAAACGGAAAAAATAAAATTCGAATTTTCTAATATTTTTTTAACCTTTTAAAAGTACATGTCCCAACTCCTTACAGTATCCACGCAGTTTATAGCATTAATTTATATATTTGCAAATACTTAAGTTGTTAATTTGATGATCCCGAAAATATGAAGCGTATAAAGTTTCTTTTTTCAGTTTAAAATTCCAAATTTATCGGCTTAAAAATTGGAAGTTTATAGGTTTAAAAATACTTCACATTTTAACACTTCCAAACTTAAAAGTTTTCATAAAATTTTTAACAATTAACTAATGGTTTCAAATTTTAAACCGTTTTAATTTAGTTTTTCCAAAAACTTGAAATTTTTAGCAAAATATAACA
>JBAGKK010512134.1:0-13913 GCA_037177015.1 Euceroptres primus | reverse complement strand
CCGTTATTACACGAGGCAATTGTTGGACACCAAAGTTTTGCAACTTTTCTATAAAAAACTTTTCCTCCTGATCTGTTGTTCCCAGAACTAAGACTAGAAAATTTGGGTCTGAATAGGCCCTCATAATATTTGCGAAGACGATTTCTATTGAGAGTCCCCTAGAATAAATATAATCCCCTTAGAAATTGTCGTCTGATAATTAATTATTAATTAATAGTTAAAGTAACGCCTATTATAGAGTTTGAGAAAAATTCTAAATTCAAATTTCAAAGTATTTAAATCGCCTTAACAAGTTGGCAACTCTCTAAATTAGGAAGGAAAAAAATGAATGAATTATAAATTCACAGGATCATTTTTTTTCAACCCTTTATTTCGCGTCACAACAAAACGGAAAATAAATCCAATTAAAAAATCCACTTAAGAATTTTCTTTTAATTGCTTACTTGGCAACAATAACGAGTCCATCCTCATGGAGAGTTTCAAGGAACATTTCAGTTTCATATTCCAACATGCCCATTTTGATTTTTGATTTTTAGTTTTCAATGTCAAAAGAGGACTTGAAATAACAAATCAAGAAGAGACCACAAGAGAGTAACTACGAATGAAGATACTTCTCTCTAAAAACAGATTTTTCCTGTTAAATACGATCCCAATTTTCTAGTTTTTCATTATTAAAAATTAAAATTAACTTTAAATATTTTAGCAAAAATAATATTACTTTATAAATTATAAAAATAGTTTAGAAACTTTTCAATAGTTGTTAAAAACTTTTTTAAATATCAACATCAGAGAAATCTTCCAAATAAAATTGAAAGATGTGCCAAATAAAATTGAAAGATGTGTCAAATAAAAAAAATAGGTTTCTGGTATTGAAAATTAGTAAATTACCTTAGGATGGTGTTTTTTCCGAAAACTTTCGCTCGGATTTTCTATGTCAAAAGTGTCACCATCCGATAATAAAATTTGATAAACTGCGAGAGTATAATGACTATTTTCATGGGATGGGTGACCATAAACTCCAATACTAACTGGCCTCTTGAAACTAAATGTTATTTTTATAACACATGCATGATTTCAGCCCTTTTTCATGACTATTAAACGGGGCTAAACCTCTACTTTTCACTCCCTAGTGAGTGAAAAGTACTTTTTACTCCCTAGTGAGTAAAAAGTACTTTTTGCTCCCTAGTGAGTAAAAAGTGACGTCATGTGTGAATAATGAAAAATTATACATTTGTAAGCTCGCATTTTGCGATAACCAGCCTCTCACCGTAAAAACTCTTAGGAAATTTTGGTTGCCTATTGATACGAAAATTAAGAATATTCCGTAACAATAGACTATTGTTACGGAAATTTCCATAAAAATAGACTATTCCCAAGGAAATTTTTTCGCGGCAATAGACTTTTGTTACAGAAGTTTCCGTAACAATAAGTTACTACGGAAATTTTTCCGTGATAATAAACTACTCCCACGAAAATTTTTCCGCGACAATAGACGATTGTTACGGAAATTTCCGTAACAATAAGTTATCACGGAAATTTTTCCGTGACAATAGGATATTGTTACGTAAATTTTTCCGTGACAATAGGCTATTTATATGGAAATTTCCGTAACAATAAGTTATTCCCATGGAAATTTTTCCGTATCAATAGACTATTGGTACGGAAATTTCCGTCACAATAGGCTATTTCCACAGAAAAATTTCCGTAAGAATAACTTATTGTTACCGAAATTTCCGGAACGGAAAGGATAGAAATTTCCGTAAGAATAACTTATTGTTACGGAAATTTCCGTACGGAAAAATGTCCGTGAGAGTAAGTTATTGTTACAGAAATTTCCGTAACAATAAGTTATTCGTACGGAAATTTTTCCGTGACAACAGATCATTGTTACGGAAATTTTTCCGTGACAATAGATTATTCTTACGGAAATTTTTCCGTGACATTAGATTATTGTTACGAAAATTTCCGTGACAATAGGCTATTCCCACGGAAAAATTTCCGTACGAATAACTTATTGTCACGAAAATTTGTGTAACAATAAGTTCTTCTGACAGAAATTTTTCCGTGACAATAAGTCACGGAAATTCTAAATCTAAATTCAAAATCAAATATGGGCAGAAATCGTGCATTTGTTATAAAAAATATCGTATGCGCCAAGGGGGGAGGGACTTTTTTGACTTGTGTACGTTTTCAGTACTCGTCAAAAAAGTCCCTCTTCTCCCCCTAGGTGCATAATATACTATTAATTTTAATATTATCGTAAACAATTAAGTTTCATTTGATTTTTGTTTTGAATTAAAAATATATTACCTTTGAGGTATATAAAGAATATCTTCTCCACAGGTTGTAGATTGCAAACAATAATTATCGGGATCGTAAGTCGGTTTTGCTATTGTTTGTGAAACGTAAATATCTGAATCCCCAGTTCTATTAAACAATAAATAAATGAAAATAAGTGACAATAAGTCACGGAAATTCTAAATCTAAATACAAGAAAATACAAGATTAAAATATACAAGATCTACAAGATTAAAATATACCTTTGGTATTTAAATATATAAAACATGTATTTAAGATAATTAAACAGTAAAACGATTCTTATTTAATATCAATTTGTCTGGCAAACATTTATTTAATGTTTATACTTACTCGGAGGTTAGTTGTATTTTTATAATACCCTCGTACATTAAACTATAATATTTATAAGAACCTCCCGGAACATCATCTTGTACATAATGAAGGCGCTGTTCTTCAAGTGCAATAACTTTTGCTAAAAGTGTCTATTTTTTAAATAATAAATAAATAATTAAAAGACTTATCAGAAATTTTTATAGGTTATGTTTCAAATTCTTTTCAACTCAACAACTATCAAAAGGAATGACGACACCAAAAAATGAATGTGATAATACTTACCCTACATTTTGTGAGAAAACTAAACGATTTTGTTGTTAGAAAACAGATTTATAAGTGGAAACTTACGAATATAAGAATCGCGCTCAAATCCTTCATTATATTTTGATGACATAACCTCACTTTTGCGAATCCGGCAGAAACGGAACGCGAAACTGAAATCGCGAGAAATGGAAGAGGGAACGATAGAAAATATAAAAAGGCGGAAAATATAAAATTGTTTTTCATTTCAGGCAAGGATGTTCTTTTATCAGTAAGTTTTATTTGATCGAAAATTAATTTTCGTCTAGCATAAATAATCGCTCGATTTTTCATGGGTTTCGATTAGGTATTTAGAAATTTTTAGATATCAACCAGGATTACTTATAATTTGGGACTCACCGGTCGATAAAAGAAGAAACTTGATAGCTTGATACCCTCGTTAGGCTACTGTCAATTAGTGATTGATTTTTTTCCGATTGTTTATTCACTCCGTTTTTTGCAGTTCAAAATTAATTTATAGAAAATCACTTAATAATCAGTATCTTTTCACTATTTCACAAAACACTCAATACTTCCAATTTTAAAAATAATAAAAAATAAATAAAACAGAAAAAATAATAATTACAAAATGGAGGCGGCAGCCATCTTGTAATTTTTTCAGTTAAAGCAAAACGATTTTCCAAATTTTCTTATGATTTGTTCAAAAAATCAATCAATTTTCCCTAGACAAATATAAATATTCTGGAAATGATCTTTTCCCTCACTTTTGAAATATGAAAAATAAGAAATCGGAAGAAATAATTTGAATTTGAAATATTCTAAAATTCTTCTAGAATTTTCGAGACAATTTTATAATCTTGTAGAATTTTCTAGAATCCTTCAGAGAATTCTGATTTATTTTTCCTCACTTGTGGATTATTTTGATTTTTAGGTTTTAGTAATTTTATTTAATTATATAAAAAAATTTTAAATTGCAAATTTTTTAAATAAATTTTAAATTAAAAATTTTTAAAATTAATTTTAAATTTTATTTTTTAAATTTTCTAAATAAACTGCATTTTTTACTTTGTGGTGCTAGTGCTTTTACAACTTATCGTTTTCAGTTTTTATTCAGAAAAAATCTATGATAGCTAAAAATAAAATAATAAACCAGACAGGACTACTTTTAATTTATTTAGTCTTAATTTTTTTCATTTTATTTAAATATTAAAATTTGAAATTAAAATATAATTCAACTTTTAGAAAATTTATTTTATTTTTTCATGTTTCATTTTCATATTCAAAACAAATTTATTTTATCTTACAGGTATATCTTTGGTCGGTAATATTGGAATTCACAAAACGATGGGAGGCCACGAATTATTTTTTACGACGGTAAGTTAGTTTTGAAAAAAATCACGTTTCTGACAAGTTATTAATTCGTTTATAATTATTATCTAAAGTTGAAACATTCGTTAAACAAAAACTTATTTTTTAAGGAAACTGTTACTTAAAAGCTTTAAATATCCTTCAATAGATCGCGCTACAGTTCTTAAAATATTTCGGGCACTTTTTGAATTATATCTCAGGAATAGATAATTATCTATTCCTGAGATATAATTCCAAAAGTAATTAATTAATTAATTATTTAATTCCCAAGTATAATTCCAATTATTCCGTAATTATAATTATAGAAGTTTGCGAATTCGTATAAAATAATTGGTATAAAATATATAAATCTAGCTAAAATTAATCTGGCAATGTCGATAAAGAATCTAATATTAAAATTTTGTGCTTTGTTTGTAAAGTGCAACTATTTGCTAATGTCGATAAAAAACGAAAATAAATGTCGAGAAAAACATTTAAATATGGAAAAACTTTACTAGTGATAAATTTATAATTGTCGGTAAGTCTGCAGAAATGGTCGATAAAACAGATAATTTTTTCGACACAACTGCGGATTGTCGATAAAGAAATGGGAAATATCGGTAAAATCAAAGAACTCGTTGATAATGGTACGAAATAATCGGTAAGTTATCAAATAAATTTTATGCGGAATAGAGATCAATAAATTGATAGGACAGATAAGTTTGTTGAGGTAAATCAGCATATCTATCGATAAAACAGTACGAAATGTCGGTAGAAGTGTTAAGAATATCAGTTAAATGGAATATAATAATAATAATGATAATAATAATAATAATAAAGGCCTTACGACCGACCAGGTCCCTTCAGGGCCTGTGAAAAATTTACATATAATATTAACAATAATAATAATAATAATCACGGCCTTTTACGACCGACCAGGTCCCGGCCTGTGATAAATTTACATGTAATAATAATAATAATAATAATAATAATAATAATAATCACGGCCTTTCGACCGACCAGGTCCTGGCCTGTGATAAATTTACATGTAATAATAATAATGATAATAATAATAATAATAATAATAATAACAACAATAATAATAATAATAACAACAATAATAATAATAATAATAATAATAACAATGGCCTTACGACCGACCGGGTCCCTTTAGGGCCTGTGATAAATTTACATGTAATTATAATAATAATAAGAATAATAATAATAATAATAATAATAATAATAATAAAAATAACGGCCTTACGACCGACCAGGTCCCTTCAGGGCCTGTGATACATTTACATATAACAATAATAATAAAAATAATAATAACAGCCTTACGACCGAGCAGGTCCCTTTAGAGCCTGTGATAAATTCACATGTAATAATAATAATAATAATAATAATAATAATAATAATAATAACGGCCTTACGAGCGACCAGATCCCTTCAGGGCCTGTGATAAATTTGCATATAATAATAATAATAATAATAATAATAATATAATAATATTAGTAATAATAATAATAAGTTTAAAAAACATTGGTTAAGTAAAATAACTTGTCGATAAAATATAGTTCATTATAGATTGAACAAAACAAAAATTTGTCCTGTTTTACTAAAAGGATTATCTGTTTTACCGACAGAACATACTGTTTTACCAACAGCTTAATTATAGACGATTTTTTCTTACTTACCTACAACGCGCTGTTTTATCGATATTAGTTACTGTTTCAGCTGCACTTTTACTTATGTGCCAAAGATTTTGTAGTATTTGTCGACATTTCGTTGTAAATATAAAAAAAAATAAAAATAAATAAAAGTTTCGCTAAAACAGAAACTAATGCCGATAAAACAGCTCGTTGAAGTAAGTAAGGAAAAATCGTCGATAAATAAGCAGGTTTTGTTGGTAAGATAGCAAGTTCTGTTGGTAAAACAGCAAGTTCTGTTGGTAAACCAGTAAGTCCCGTCGGTAAAACAGATATTCCTGTTGGCAAAACAGGTCAAATTTTAATTTTTTAAATTCAGCTTATTCAAATCAATATATGCATATAGAAACAAATGATTTAAGATTATGAATTTTTTATGTAACATTCAAAGCAACCCCTAGTACAAGCTTAAATCTTGACATTGATCTGAATACCATTCGTCCGTGACATACGTCGAAATAAAGGACAAGACCTCATTTAATTTCTCCTCGTTTCTTACGACTCTTTGAGGAATTTATGTGCATTGCAGTAAAAACCGCAATGCGCTCACAAAGAACTTTACTTTAAAAATGTTGGCTCAGTCGCCAACAAATTTACCAGTTGTAAAACCTCACTCGTTAATCGTTGTAAGTGGCACGTAATTTGGCTTATGTCGTGTAAATACCTGCGACTGACGTTCATGGACGTTTTGATCCAATTAAAAGGCAACAAGCCACTGTAAAGCGATTTGATAGTCAGATACCTAATGGTTATTATTTAAAATACAAGGTTCCTCTTCAATAGAAATTTACCCTTGCATCTTATCAGTTTCACTTTAATGGCAACAGACACTATAATTACGAATGTCGTGCTGTATAATCTATAATAATAATAATACAAAAAAATTAGTCGATTCAGAAAAACCCGAGCACGCCAACTTTTATTTGTATGTCGACTAATTTTATTATTATTAAATAACAATTATTAATATGTATTATTAATAATTGTTATTAATAAAATAATAATAAATTAATAAAATAATTAATAATAATTAATAAAATAATAAAATTAATTGATATTTTAATATCAGAAATCATCAGTCTCTAATTTATTAATTTGTTTTGGGACTAGAAAGATTTATGAGTATTGCAGAAAGAAAAGGCAAATAGTATATTATGCACCTAGGGGGAGAAGAGGGACTTTTTTCACGAGTACTGAAAACAAGTACTTTTTCGACAGAAGTCGAAAAAGTCCCTCTCCTCCTTGGCGCATACGATATTTTTTCTAACAAATGCATGATTTCTGCCCATATTTGATTTTAAAACCTATTGTCACGGAAAAATTTCCATAAAAAGAACTTATTGTTACGGAAATTTCCGTAACAATAGTCTATTGTCAACGAAACACTTCCGTGGGAATAACTTATTGTTACAGAAATTTCCGTAACAATAGCCTATCGTCATGGAATAATTTTCGTAAGAATAACTTATTGCTACGGAAATTTCCTTAACAATAGCCTATTGTCACGGAAAAATTTCCGTGGGAATAAACTATTGTTACGGAAATTTATGTAACAATAGCCTATTGTCAAATTTCCGCAAGAATAACTTATTTTTACGGAAATTTCCGTAAGAATAGTCTATTGCCACGGAAAATTTTCGTCGGGAATAACTTATTGCCACGGAAAACTGTCTTCGGGAATAACTTATTGTTACGGAAATTTCCGTTACAATAGCCTATTGTCACAGAAAAATTTCCGTAAGAATGACTTATTGCTACGGAAATTTCCTTAACAATAGCCTATTTTCACGGAAAATTTTCCGTCAGAATAATATTGTTACGGAAATTTCCGTTACATTATTGTTACGGAAATTTTTCCGTGACAATAGGATATTGTGACGGAAATTTCTATTGCCAAGGAAAAATTTCCGTGGGAATAAACTATTGTTACGGAAATTTATGTAACAATAGCCTATTGTCAAATTTCCGCACGAATAACTTATTGTTACGGAAATTTCCGTAAGAATGGTCTATTGTCACGGAAATTTTTCTTCGGGAATAACTTATTGCTACGGAAATTTCCGTAACAATAGTATATTGTCACTAAAAAATTTCCGTAAGTATAACTTATTGCTACGGAAATTTCCTTAACAATAGCCTATAGTCACGGAAAAATTTCCGTAAGAATAACTTATTCTTATGGAAATTTTCGTTAAATTCTGTTACATTTTTTTATTTAAATTTTATTAGGAATCGTCAATATTAGATGAATCAAGTTGAAACTCAAAAATTCTCTTCACAATTAGCCATAGAATACGAATAAAAAATTACTTTCTAAACATCACCCCCATAAGTCTGTTTTTTATAGGGTCCAAAAAAATCCCATAAGTGAGAAGTTCGGTTTTTCGAGTTTTTTGCGCTAATTATGATTTTTTGTGGTTTTTCTAGTTCAAATTGTTTCCAATAGATAAAATATTACTTTCTACCAATAATTAAATGTTTAAGTGAATTGTTTAAAGAATTTATTATTTTTTAAAGTAATTTTCTCTTAGTATAGAGTTAGAAAATAGCGGATTTTTTCAGAATTTTTCAACTGTTCAGTTAGAACGAGACAATAATAAATGAAAATTAACAAAAAATTGTTTAAATAATTTATTATTATTTATAACAATATTCTCTTAGAATAATATGCTAGAAAGTTGCGCTTGTTTCTAAAGTTTGCCACTTTTTGTCCATTTTTCAATTAGAGTGAGGTAATAACTATTTCAAGTTAACAAGCATAAATGTTTAAACAATTTATTATTATTTATAACAGTATTCTCATGGAATAATGCTAGAAAGTTGCGGTTTTTTCTAAAATTTTCCACTTTTTGCCCACTTTCCAATTAGAGTGAGGTAATAATTATTTCAAGTTAACAACCATTATTGTTTAAACAATTTATTATTATTGAATATTTCAGAAAAAACCGAAATTTTCTAGCATTATCAAAAATAGCGGTTTTTTCTGAAATATTCAAATTTTTGTCCACTTTTCGTTTAGCGTGAGTTAATAATAATGTAATTTAACAAACGCAATTGTTTAAAAAACTATTATTATTTATAACTATCTTTTTCTATAGCAATGCTAGATATTTGGGGTTTTTTAAAAATTTTCCACTTTTTGTCCACTTTTCAATTAACTATAACTATTCAACTAATAACTATTTCAAGTAATAACTATTTAAAATTAACAAATATAATTGTTTAAACAAAAAAATTGTTTCATTAAAATAAATTGTATTTTTATCGAAATAATTTATAAACTAAAGCAGATACATGAATAATTTTTAGAGAAAAAGTGTAGGAATTTCTTCTTGAATATTTTGCTTTTTTTCGTTACTGTACGACAGAAATTAATTGAAATAAACCAATTTTGTTGAACCCTTTAAACTCAAAAATTTTAAAAATAAAGAGTCGGAAAAAATTCAAATTTACATGCCTTATAGCTCTTAGAATTTTGCATAAAACGGTTTTTTAAACGTTTAAATAGCTTAAAAGGTATTAAAGTTATGATTAAAAAACCAATGATATTTTTACATTCTCATCATATGAGAAGGTATTAGATTTGTGTAAAATTTGACCCCCCCCCCCGTTTTTGTCAAATGTCGACGTTTTGAGACCACCTGAACCCAAAAAAGTGGTTTTTGTGAATGTGTCTGTCTGTCTGTCTGTAGATTTTTTTCTTGTTAGCTCGATAACTTTCGAAAGAATTGACAGATTGGATTGGCCTTTGGTTATGCTTTAAGTGTCCTAAAATGAAGGTGAAGTTCGATAGCCAGCCATTTTCAATAAAAATTCAAAAAATCACAGCATTTTGAAAATTTTTGAGACCACTTTTTTTGCAATTTGCAAATTCTATGAACGGATCTTTATAGTATCCAGAAAGAAGAACAATTTATCCTGATAACATTTTTCAATAAAATAAAAACTATCAGACTTACAGCATTTTGAAAAATCCAAAAATCAAAAGAAAATGAAGATTTTAAGCCAAACGACGCAAAATATGAAAAAAAGTCAAGAGAAGAAAAAAAATTTTTTTATGCTCTATAACATAGGCATAACAACTTTTTGAATTTTTTTAAAAAATCGAAAATTCAAATTGTCCCGCCAAAAACGTGAGATATGAAAAAATATTCAGTAGAAAAATTATTGGTCTTAAATAGATCTACAAATTTTCTGTTAACCATTTTTTGATAGGATAAGTAGTTTACAGAATTTTGAAAATTTTTGGGGCTACTTTTACAACCTCGCTCGATATAGATACGTTTGGTCGAATCGTAGAAGAAACTTATGGGAGAAGCGACATTCTTCCAACAGTCCTCTCGCTTACAAACAACGTCGACAATTTTATCAACACCATTGACGAGGTCTACAGTCACATCACGAGCAGAACTTTCAAAGGTCGATTAACTCGATTGAAAAAAAAAATCACAAAAATGAATGTCAGCGGTTCTGATTCTGAATTCGATTCAGGAAGCGATTCGTCCCAACTCGAAGTCTCTCTCTCTAATAATGGCTAACACGACAAGAAATAACAGCCCTGCTCCAAGTATGTCTCAAAGTTCCTCCACTTCAAGTTCACTTAGACTTTTGTTTTGGAACCCAAGAAGCATTGCTAACAAACAAGAAGACCTTATTAAAGCTCTCCCGGATCTCGACATTTTCGCCTGTGTTGAGTCGTGGCTCTCCGATAATACAAGGAACTTCCACTTCGCCGGATTTAAGACTTTTCGTAAAGATCGTTCACGTTCTACGGGTGGCGGCATTCTCATCCTTCTTCGCAACAATATAGCCTACACGGAAATCTCCGACCTTCAAAGCCCGGACCCGTCTGTCGAGGTTGCTGGCGTACGTATCACAAATGTTTCTCCCGTTCTCAACCTAATTATTTGTTACCGAGCCCCGGGTACCACTCTTTCAGAAGCTCAATGGGATTGTATTTTCAATAACACTGATAGAAACGATTCGACTATCTTTTTGGGTGATTTCAACTCACATCACCAAGGATGGAACTGTCCAAAAAATGACGATAATGGTGAAAGATTACTTGAAAGTCTGAACAAAACAAATCTCATTATACATAACACTAATACCACTACACGTGTCCAAGGCTCCTCCTCGTCTAACCTAGATCTCCTATTTTCAAGTTCCGACATCGCTCATAAAATAGACTTTACACTTGCCAAAGACACCTGGGGCTCGGATCATTTTCCTATTTTTATAAACATGCTTGTTACCAAAAGTATTTATCGTAAAAAATCGTTTAATGTAAAATCTGTTAGAACAGACTGGGCTAAAGTTTGCACTAGCCTTGATAATAATTTTGATAAGCTTCTCTCCACTGACTTTGGCTCATCTCCAGCCAATTTAAAATATAATATTTTTATCGAAATTATAACCGATGCTATTGTAAACAATTCGCCCAAGAAAAAAGCCGTTAGTAATAAAATTCATCGCAACCCGGCTAAGTGGTGGGACGCGGAATGTGATAAGTTTAAACGATTAAGAACAGCAGCTTTCAAACATTGGCGTTTCACCAAGGAACTAGATGATTTTATTTCTTATAAAAAAACTCGTGCCCAAGCAACTAAGCTATTTAAAAAAAAAAGAAGAGCCAGTTACAGATCTTTCGCTAGTAAAATCAATTTTAAAACTAATAACAGTTACGTGTGGAATTCCTGTAAAGTTCTAAAAAATAAATGGGCCAAAGCAAAACCCGACCACTCTCCTGAAAACCTTCAAACAAAGTCAAAAATTGATATTGCTCTCGATAAAATCTGCCCCCCCTGGTGCACTACTGACCCCAACCGACTGCCCGCTTGCGATGAAAATGACTTTCTCAGCTCCGCCTTTACTTTCACAGAGTTTAATATAGCCCTCGAAAGCAAAAATGGCAAATCTTCTTCCGGCATGGATGGGATCGATTTTGACACTATCCAAAGACTGCCTATTAAATATAAACTTGTGCTTATTGATATTTTTAACGAAATGTACTCAACCGACTGTTATCCAGCCAGCTGGAAGAACACGTTTGTCCATTTTATAAATAAACCTGATGGCAAAAATGTCCGCCCCATTGCTCTTACATCGTGCATGTGCAAACTTTTTGAAACCATGTTGAAAAATAGAATGCAGTGGTGGATCGAATATTTTAATTTACTTCCCTGTAGTCAATCAGGTTTTCGCAAAGGGCAATCGACCACTGACAACCTCACGAACTTTCTTGTATATGCTGAAGAGGCTTTTGCAAACAAAAATACCGTCCTGGCTGCTTTCCTAGACGTAAGTGGTGCCTTTGATAAAGTGATAGTAGATATTCTTCTTGTAAAATTAGCAAACTTAGGTTGCCCCTCCAACCTCATCAAATACATTCAATTCCTGCTGACTGATAGACTCATCCACACTGATAGTCTAGGCTCCGCATCCAGGACAGTAAATCGCGGTGTTCCACAGGGCGGTGTTTTGAGCCCTCTCCTCTACTGCATTTATGTAGCTGGCATTGTCGACGGTCTACCTAAGAGCCTTAATATTTCGCAGTTTGCAGATGACATTGCCATTTACTGCAGCCAAAAGACCAAACCGCGAAATAAACTTTTGGAAAAAGCTATACATAAAGTCCAGCAAAGGCTTTCGGACTTGGGTCTTGAATTTAGCGCAAATAAAACCATTCACATGGAATTTAACGATAAAAATATTCCCCCAGGCTCCTCTGAAATTACTGTCGACAATGTCACCGTGACTTCCAGTGAATCTGTAAGATTTTTAGGTCTAATTCTTGACTACAAGCTAAATTTTAAAAACCACATTGACTCTGTAATAGCTAAAAGCCTACGTTCCCTAAATGTCATTAAATTTGTAAGAGGTACATGGTGGGGCGCTGATCCTGAAACTCTCCTAATTCTATATAAAAGCTATGTCCGATCCTATCTTGATTACGGGTGTTTTATTTACTTCCCCACGCAAACCAAATCAATCGAGAAACTCGAAAGAATCCAATTCTCTGCAATCAGACTAGCCCTTGGCTTCCGGAAAAGTACGCCTACAAACGTCCTTCTCGCTGAATCTAAACTTTCAACAATCCAAGAACGAGTAAAGTTTTTGTGTTCCGTCTACCTCCACAAAGTAACTTCAAACACGAAACTTCCGACTTGCCATAAAATTAATCGTTTTAAAAAGAAGCTGCTCAATCCGAACCACCGTCTCTCTCTCAATAAGCGTATTATCTCTGCCTGTACCAAAGATCTCGATTATTCTGAAAGCTTACTATTCACTAGCGCCGGTTACAAAATGTACACACAAGAATACGAATCCATTACCCTCAAACTAAATATCAACACAGACATAGGTAACTCACTAAAAAACTCGGACAATCCTGATACTGCAATCAAAGATTTGATCGCAAATAGCAATTCAATCGCTATATTCACTGATGGCAGTAAATCTCCTGACTCTACCTCAGTAGGTAGTGCCTGTGTCTGCCCTACCCTTAATAGAAGTTCCAGCATCAGCCTGCATAGAAACGCCTCAATCTACACTGCTGAGTGCCTCGCCATACTTCTGGCTCTTGATATAGTTTCAGACGACCTTTCTCACAACTACTCTATATTCTCAGACTCTCTTAGTGCCCTTCTATCCCTCAGAAACTCCAACATGTCCGCTCATGTTAATCCTTACATATACGAGATTAAAAGAAAGTACTTCGATTTCACTGTGCAAAGCTCTAACAGCATCAACTTTTTCTGGATACCGTCCCATCAAGGAATTGAAGGTAACGAAAACGCGGATGCGCTGGCCAAAGACGCCTCTCTGCTAGCTCCTGATCTCTCTGTGAAAATCCCGTACACTGACTTCAGGGAGAAATATAAGAAACTTGCCTCTTCTAACACAAATGACATTATAATGTCGCAAGCTCATCTCAAAGGCAGAGATTATTTCACGAAATTTTTT
>JBAGKK010512123.1:0-13914 GCA_037177015.1 Euceroptres primus | reverse complement strand
ATATTCCCAGAATTTGAAGACAATCGAAAAACATGACTTTTAGTGTTGGGGCAGTTGAGGAATAATGCCCCATATGTTTAATTAACAGCACTAATCAATTTTTCCTAATAGAATTTCGAACTTTTCAAAGTTATTTTACTCTTCAACTATATTATTAAATAATGTTGTATGTTTTTATATACATATATTATATATGTTACACCTTTTTTATATTAAGTAGTGGAAATGGAAATATATTAAATCATGGAAATGAAGGTCAAAAGAAAAGAGGCGATAATTCTTTTTAAAACGTTTCAGTCAGTGTTTGGACCCTCATCAGTTAAAAAAAACATTAATTAAATTTGAAAAAAACATACAAAGAAGGTAGAAAAAATGTATAACAAAAATAAATAATAATAGATTATAAGAGTTGACAATATTTCGTAAAAAAAAATTTAAGAATGAAATAAGTATAAGAAAGGTCTCATAAAAAAGAGGCCCTACAATTTTAAATTTATATGATGAGGAATAAGTATTGATAAGAGTAAAAAAGCGGAAGGTCAATAGGCAAAAAACGAACGTACCTGGTATAAATTAAAATTGTTTTTTACTGTTATCAATACTTATTCCTCATCATATAGATTTAAAATTGTAGAGCCTCTTTTTTATGAGACAACCTTTCTTATACTTATTTTATTTTTGAATTTTTTTTACAAAATATTGTCAACTCATCATCTATTATTATTTATTTTTGTTATACATTTTTTCTACCTTTTTTGTATTTTTTTACACATTTAATAAATTTTTTTTGACTGATGAGGCACAGTAGGGCAAAAAAAGCGTCTGTGGACAAATCAATTTTCAGACTAAACTGCTCATCCGATTTGGACTTAAGGGGGTCAGTCCCTCTAGAGCCCGAAAGAAGGTGCTTTTAATTTAATTTAATTTAAATAAAAAAACAGCGAAGACAATCAATCTTCCAGGGATATTTTCATTAACTTTTGAAAAAAGTTTTTAAAAAAATGACACCAAAATATTCCAAAATGGCGAAGTAAACCATGGTGCACTGGAATGTCTCGTCGCCGAAGTAGTAGGACGGCGTGGACGGCATTGACATTTTCTTAATTTGGATACTTTTTTACTCTGTATGAACCAAAAAAACCTCATGAAAACCGAATATTAATGAAAATTTCCACTGTTCCAACCAAAACTACGATTTTTGATGAAAATTTTTTAAATATTTGTGCTTATAAAAATATTAGAAATGAATAAAGTCATTTATATTTGTGGTTCATATAGATAAGTTTTCAATACTTTACAAAATGAAACTTGAATGAGGTCAATAGGTTGAATAGTTTTTGAGAAATCGTGTACGTCGTTTGCGAAAATATGGTTTTGAGAAAACACGCTTGAAAGTTCCGAAAAAGGGGGTCAGTCTCTCAAAACTGAAAAAAAATTGATTTTTTTTCGTTTAATTGATTCAAAAACTATCTAAAAACGTCGGTAAAAAATGTTAGCTTCCAATTTGAAGTATTTCGGGAGATATTGCCGGCAGTACAGACGTTTTCAGATAGTTTTTGAATCCATTAAACGAAAAAAAATCGATTATTTTCGGTTTTGATGGACTGACCCCCTTAATAAACAAAATGAAAAAAAAAATTTCACTTTTCAAGACTGCCATTTAGTCAAAAAAAAATTTATTTAATCGAAAATGGTCCACGTGGAGGCAGAAACTTATTAACAATGATCTCCAGCATCATCATTAATTTAATGAAACAAAAATTTAAATTGTTATAAACAAATTAATGAAGAAAAGTTATATCTTCTTTATTTGACACATTTAAATGCACTAAACCAATATTTACAGGAGAAAATGGAAATAAAATAATGTTAACTTAAAATTAGAAGACGGTAAACAACAATTCCTAATTGTTTCTCACAATTTAATAAACAAATACGAAATTAAGGCATTTTTAATTAGATAAATTTGCTTTTTCAGCAGAATTAGCCATAAATATTTTACCAATGACCTTCTGCTGTGACAGTTTGCATCGCAACAACAATCGTGTATTATTTAAACAAATTTAATAAACAAATGCATTTTTTGGTCATTTTTTAGTATATAAGCTTCATTTGTCAGCAGAATTAATAACTAGTATGTTGCCAAATTGTCGTGCTATTTTACTTTCCCCTTAGGCATCAATTGTTTATTTTTTAAACAAATTTAGTTAACAAATTAATTATTTAAGCATTTTTCAATATAGAAATTTTGTTTTTTCAGCAGAATTAACTACAAACATCTCAGAGATAGTCTATTGCTATGATGATTCGCAATTAAACAATAATTGTACATTATTGAAACAAATTTAATAAACAAATGCATTGCTTGGCTGTTTTTCAATAAATTATTTTTATTTTTTTTATCAGAATCAACTAAAAATATGTCACCAATGGCCTTTTGCAATACAATTTGCAGTTAGACAATAGTTGTATATTTTTTAAACAAACGAACCTTATCTATTGAAAAATTGCCAAACAATACCTTTGTTTATTAAATTTGTTTAAACAATATACAATATTGTCCAACTGCAAATTATCAAAGCAATAGGCCATTGGTAAAATATTAAAAAATATTAAAAAATCGAAACTAGTTTATTGAAAAACAGCTAAGCAATACATTTTTTTATTAAATTTATTTAAATAATGTACAATTATTGTTTAACTGCGAATAATCATAGTAATAGACTACCTCTAATATATTTTTAGTTGATTCTGCTGGAAAAACAAATTTTCTATATTGAAAAATGCTCAAATAATTAATTTATTAACTAAATTTGTTTAAATGATAAACAATTGATGCCTAAGTGTAAATTAAAACAGCAACACACATTGGCAACATACTAGTTATTGATTCTGCTGAAAAAACGAAGCTTATCTACTAAAAAATGTCCACATAATGCATTTGGTTATTAAATTTGTTTAAATAATACACGATTGTTCTTGCAGTGCAAACTATCACAGCAGAAGGTCATTGGTGAAATATTTATAGCTAATACTGCTGAAAAAGCTAAATCTACCTAATTAAAAATGTCTTATTTCCGTATTGGTTTATTAAATTATTAAATGTAAATTTATGCCATTATTACAAAATACATTTAATTATTAAATTATTTATTAACTAATAATTTATTAATTTACAGACTGAATTAATTTATTATGTTTGATTAATTTATAATTTATTTATTAATTATTTTATTTAAGGTATTTAGTGTATGTTAAAGTTATAAACAATTAGAAATTGATGTTTAACGTCTTCTGATTTTAACTTAACATTATTTTATTCCATTTTCTCCTGAATCTCCTGAACATCCATTTTTTCCTGAAAATATTGGTTTAGTGCATTTAAATGTGACAAATAAAGAAGATATAACTTTTGTTCACTAATTTTTTTATAACCATTTAAATGTTTATTTTAATAAATTAATACTGCTGGACATCATTTTTTATGAGTTTTTGCCTCAACCTGGACCATTTTCGGTAAAATAAATAATTTTTTGACCAAATGGCAGTCTTGAAAAGTCAAAAAAGTTTTTTTTCATTTCGTTTATTAAATAAAAAATTTTTGAGAAAATTTTTCAAAAATGTCCTCCGTTGTAATGATGCGGAATTTAATACACTTTAATTTTTTTAAAAAAGTCCAAATCGGATGAGTAGTTTAGCCTGAAAATTGATTTGTCCCCAAACGCTTTTTTTGCCTTACTGTGAAGGTCCAAACAGTGACCGAAACGTTTCAAAAAGAATTATCGCTTCTTTTCTTTTAATCTTCATTTCTATGACTGGTGTTTCACTACTTTATTATTAAATAACGTGTTAAAATAATCTAAAATAATGTATTCTTTAATTACAGAAGAGACACCTCTCGAGCCTAAGGTTCCCGTTCGCCTGAGATTAGGTATCAACAAAACTATTCAAGAAACGAGAGAGACAAAAGTCTCAAGGAAGGCGTCAAAAAGACAAGGTCGCAAGGTAAAACACAAAAATAATTTGTCCCTAGATTCCCAGAATTCGTTGTAGCACAAATTGTACTTTTAATATGCGTACTGATTATTACACGTAGTCGTGTATACAGACAACGTGATACGTTGCCTAGTTTAATGAAGTTGTTTTCTAATTATAGCGACTTACTTTGCCGTAAATTAAGCGCTTCAAGATCCTCAAAATTTTTTATTAATTATGAATATAATGCGCCTTTTATCGATTTGTTGATCTTCGAACGACCAACGCTTTTTAAAAATTTATTTAACGTCTACACCTTTTTTCATTTAAAATATCTATTTTACTTTGTATTTATTTCTGTAATACTCTTTAGTAGTACAGAACTTTCATACCATCTTTTTCTTATAGTCGAAACTTTTTGTCTTATCAGGGCGTCAATTATTTCCGTGAACTGAATTGGATATTCCAGACTTAAAATGCAATTTGTATCCAAAAGTGCACCCTTTTCAATCAGAGAAATCTTGATATTATGATTAAAGAACAATGATTTTATACATAAAGTAATTTGATTTTATACATGAAGTAATTTGATTTTATACATAAATTATTTGATTTTATACATAAGTCATTCGATTTTATACATAAATTATTTGATTTCAATTTATACTTTTTGCATTGAACATTTACAATCAGTTCAATGTTGCAATATTGGAATCTTCACTGTGTTCAAGTGAATTTATCATTATAAAAAGAATTTGAAAATCATAAAAATCTTTTCACTGTCAAGATATCCAGTGCATGATACAAATATCTCGAGACCAGTTCTTTAAAAGCATGTATCAAATTGTGACATCAAAAATTACTGACTTTCAGGGAATAAAACCTAACCTTTCAGTTTTTTTTTCACAAAAATTAGATTTTTAAAATTTTTTTATTTAAGAAATCAACGGGCTTATGCCCTTTTATTCAGGAAAAAGAATTTTATAGGTCTTAAAGGAAGGTTTAATGTTCTGAAAAGAGACTTGCGAAATCCGAAGGGCATCAGAGTTTATGTGAAATTAAAATTTCATTACTTAACCTTAATGTTTAATTTTTATTTCTAAAAGAACAAATAAAACCGAAACCCGAATCATTCCGGTCTTGTTTTTTTTAGTTCTTTTCGGAAAAGATTAAACATTAAGGTCTATTAAGAAAAATTTAATTTCATATTAACTCTCATATCTTCTGGACTTTGCAAATCTCTTTCCAAAACATTAAATCTGCCTTTAAGACCTATAAAATAAACTTTTCGTGAAAAACCCGTTATGTTTGATTCTCTGCTTTTATGTGCATTATATTTGAGGGATTTATTTCTTAGAAAAGTGAAGATATCAAGCTGAAAATTTTGGAAATAATAAAATATATAAGGGCATGTCTGTCGGATACGAATAAATTTTTGTTGAAAAACAAGAGTTAAATTTGATCATTTATAATTTTTTATTTAGTCGATGAAGAAGTTCCACTTGAATAAAAAATTGTAAATGATCAAATTTGACTATTTTTTCAATATAAGAACGGTTCCTCACCAGGCAGTCGTGATCAGTCGTGATGTCCAGGAAGTTGACAGCGCCAACTCGAAAAAATGACTTCGAAAAAAAAAATGAAAATTTGAGCCCAAAAATAGGAAAAAAAAACATTTTTTTATGTCAGCCTCGCCAAATGGTGTTTTCGAAAAAACAAATGTTGTGCTGGGTAGCATAAAAGTCACACAAAAATGTGCCGCAAATAAAAATTTGATATTATAAACCATTTTCGAAAAAAAATATTGTTAAAAAATCAGCGGCGCCATCTTGTTTTTTTGACAAAACAAAACTTGTGCTAGGAACTACCTGCTACGCATACTATTGTGCTGCAAAGGTGAAGTCAAAATCCGAAACCATTTTCGAAAAAAAGTGACAAAAAATGACTCAAAAAAAATGATCGGTTTCATAATTTCGAAAAACGGAAACTTGTACTGAGTTGTGTTAGACTAGCACAATAATTATCTCTAATGACAATTTTCACAGGGATTGTTTTCCAAAAAAATGCAATCTTTTTGAACTTGGAACGCGTTTTTTATTCAAAATTACGAAATGCGAAAATCTGAAACTTGTGATGAGTTGTGCTAAGTTAGCATAATAATTATCTCTAATGACAAATTGCACTTAAATTCATATTTTCCAAAAAAATGCAATCTTTCTGGACTTGGAATAAATTTTTTTGCCTAAAATTTTCAAAAATACGAATTTCGAAAATTGGAAACTTGTGCTGAGTTGTGCTAGGCTAGCACAATAATTATCTCTATTGGCAAATTGCACTGAAATTCATATTTTCCAAAAAAATGCAATCTTTTTGGACTTATAACGCGTTTTTGACCCAAAATTACGAAATTCGAAAATCTGAAACTTGTGTTGTGTTGTGCTAAGTTAGCACAATAATTATCTCTAATGACAAATTGCACTTAAATTCATATTTTCCAAAAAAAAATGCAATCTTTCTGGACTTGGAATAAATTTTTGGCCTAAAATTTTCAAAAATACGAATTTCGAAAATCGGAAACTTGTAATGAGTTGTGCTAGGCTATTAATAATTATCTAGGCTAATCTATGCTAGGCTAATAATAATTATCTCTAATGACAAATTGCACTCAAATTCATATTTTCCAAAAAAAATGCAATCTTTTCGGACATAGAATAAATTTTCAACCGAGAAGTCAAATTTTTTCAACTTTGAAATATTTTTGTTTAGTTGGACTAATAATTTATATTTTATTGTTTTTGGAGGTTGCCTTTTTTATTAGTCCAACTTTTAAAAAATATATTTCAAAGTTAAAAAAATTTGACTTTTCTGGGTCAAAAATTTATTTCAAGTCCAAAAAAATTGAATTTTTTTGAAAATATGAATTTGAGTGCAATTTGTCATTAGAGATAATTATTGTGTTAGCCTAGCAAAACTCAGCACAAGTTTCAGATTTTCGCTTTTCGTAATTTTAAAACTTTTTGGTCAAAAATTTATTCCAAGTTAAAGAAGATTGCAGTTTTTGGAAAATATGAATTTGAGGGCAATTTGTCATTAGAGATAATTATTGTGCTAGCCTAGCACAACTCAGTACAAGTTTCAGATTTTCGCATTTCGTAATTTTGAAACTTTTCGGTCAAAAACGCGTTCCAAGTTCAAAAAGATTGCATTTTTTTGGAAAATATTAATTCCAGTGAAAATTTTCAATAGAAATAATTATAGCGCTAGTCTAGCACAACTCAGCACAAGTTTCCGTTTTTAGAAATTCTGATATTGATCATTTTGAGTTTTTTTTAGTCGCTTTTTTCGAAAATGATTTAAGATTTTGACTTTATATTTGCAGCACAGTAGTATGCGTAACAGGTAGTTCCTAGCACAAGTTTTGTTTCGTCAAAAAAATAAAATAGCGCGGCTGATTTTTTTTAAATATTGTTTTTTTTTCGAAAATGGTTCATAATATCAAATTTTGGTTTGCGGTAAATTTTTGTATGACTTTTATGCTACCCAGAACATTTGTTTTTTTGAAAAAACCAATTGGCGAGGCTGACATAAAAAAATGTTTTTTTGATTTTTGGGCTCAAATTTTCATGTTTTCAAAAAATCTTTTACGGCACGATATAGCACAAATCTAGCAAAATTCAGCACAATTTTCATTTTTTTCGAAATTTGAAGTTGGCGTTGCCAATTTCCTGGACATGCAGACGTGCTCTGATGAATATCTTATCATTTCCGACAATTTCAACTTGATACTTTCATTTTGCTAATAATAAACCTCTCAAATGTAATGCATGTAAAAGCAAGTAAAAATCAGGAATTGTCGACGTCGCAGTTGAATACATGCCCTTAATTATTTACGAAATTATTAGAGATTATATCAATTAGCATATGTTTTAGATACTTTTACCTGCAGCTTATCTTTTATCTGTAAAACAGCAAAGCTCTTTAAATTATGTTCTTTATCTAAAAAACCAAACGATTGAAATTTGCTACATTTATTTTTCATCACATAGGCGGCTTTTGATTTACGATAACTTCGAGGGCTTCGAACTTCAACTTGTTTATATTAAAACACTTTAATTACTCTTAAGTTGAAAGGGTTTTAGCATTTTTAAATAAAGAGAAGCCATGGCTTAGATTGCTAGTAAATAAGTTTTGGGCGTGCGCGTATCTCATAATTTTATTAAAGCACGAGTATAGTGATTTTACCCGATTCTGTGTACATATATCGCCGCGATCTGTATATAAATTTACAAAAAAAGGGTGATTAAAAACTGCGATTTATAAAGTGTATTGAATGTGTTAATTTTTACAAATGCAGCATGAAGAGTTCTTTACGTTGAATATTTTTGATTTTTGTATCGACAGCTTCTGCTGGCCAATGATACGCTTATATTACCGTTCGGAAGATATGACTTTAATCAATTATTATATCTTTTTTCTTGCGGTATAGGTAGGCTTAATTAATTTTATCATCAAAAGCTCTGGCCTGTCTATTTAACTCAATGAAAAAAATATCTCCGATTAAATTTCACGTATTTTTTTTGTTTTAAAAAAAAAATAAAGAATAATTTTGTATAGTAGATTTTACTTGATAGGAGTTAAATAGAGGAACCAGAATTGTAGAAAAATTAAAATTGTATACTAATTCAAATATAGTTAAGCAAGCATTATTGCTTTGAGTCTTTCAAATAATTATTCTAAGTTTTAACGCTTTTTTTTGTGTTGGCAGGTTAAGAATAGTTTGCTAATGTGATAAATAAATGCTCTTGCCATAATTTTTGTACGTTATTAAAATTAAATACGAAATTCTTCGTTTCTCAAATATAAGATCGGCAAAGATACAAAGGTTTCTTTTTTTCATAAATTTTATAAGATTGTGAAATCAATTCATTCGACATAGCTCAAAGCCTCACATCCAAATTAAATTAAACCACAATTTCTAATAATTAAATATATTAAAATAATTTACAGTCTTTTTAGCATTTGTTTTTTGATTTCGGTAAGAGAGTGATATTTCTTTTGAGCCAAAATTTCGAGATTATTTTAACTTATGGAATACAAGTGATCAAAACCTTAATATTGCATAAAAATTGGCAAATTGTTTCATCGATCTACTTTCACCGAATATGTAATCAAATATGCAATTAAAAAAAATCTTGTGAAAAAATCGTTTTCAAAATCGTCTCGCTAAATATCGTATCAAGTAAATATTTTCTTTTTGTGAAATTCTAATTTGAGCTTTAAATCTCGAGTGAATCAGGTGCACTATTAAAGTTTTTATCACTTTCTTCGGGTTCTAAATATGGTTAATGAAGCAGCTGTGTGGGAGCAACTTTAAATATACCGGTCATTTATTTTTTTTTTTGTTTAGGACTAAAATAAATGCACACACCTGATTGCATATTTGAGTGAAGAGAGACTAGCGGTTCACCATACCTCAGTTTATTAACGACGCCGTTAGATTAAGTCTTGTAAAAATTACCTTAAAATTTGAATACAAAGTGTTAGTAAGCTACTTAAATGAAATATCGAGTGTAATGAGTAACGAGTTTAGAGAAAAATGTCCAAAACTGCATCAAAAGTTTCAGAGTGTATACTTATTGTTAAGTAACGCTTCGGACTTTGTTTATATATATGTATACACATATATAAAACGTAATTATATATACTATGTATAAAAAATATATAAATAATTTACCATAGTTCACACCTTAAATAAACAAGAGTATCGATTTTAATCCCAAAGCGATCCTTCGTAAACCTAAGTTTAACTACGATACCTCTGTAAATATAATTTGTAAATAGTGCGTGATCTAGGGTGTAAACAAAAAAAGAAATCTAAACTATATTTTGTAAATTATGGTTGAGAAATGCGAAGACAGATAGAGATTATCTACGAATAGACTGAAACTACTATTTATAAGTATTTATGTTTCATAATGAAAATCTCGTAGAGTAAATAAAAATCGTATTTTTGTCGAAAAGAAATTGAATGCCTGGGTGCAAAAACAACTTAAGTTGACTTAGATATCAATCCGTAAATTAATTTTCAAAAATAGGAAAAAATGATTTAACATTTCTATTTTTTTTTTCAAAAATAGGAAAAAATGATTTAACATTTCTATTTTCTTTTCAAAACTGGGAAAAGATGATTTAACATTTTTGTTTTATTTTCAAAAATAGGAAAAAGTGATTTAAAATTGCTTTGGCTTAATGTCCATATTTGAAATATTCATGTAAAATGATTGCAGTGTTAAATTAGATTTTCTGATTCTTCTAAGTTAATGTAGGAATTGGATTTTCAAAAATAGGAAAAAATGATTTAACATTTCTATTTCCTTTCAAAAATAGGAAAAAATGATTTAACATTTCTATTTTTTTTTCAAAAATAGGGAAAAATGATTTAACATTTCTATTTTCTTTTCAAAAATGGGAAAAGATGATTAACATTTTTATTTCTTTTCAAAAATAGGAAAAAATTATTTAAAATTTCTTTGGCTTAATGTCCATATTTTAAATATTCATGTAAAATGATTGCAGTGTTAAATTAGATTTTCTGATTCTTCTAAGTTAATGTAGGAATTGGAACTTAAGTAGATTTAAATTGTTCTTGCACTCAAACTTTCAATTAGACTCATCGAAGATTCTCATTTTAATTTGTATAAAACAAAAAGTCACGAATTTAATCTGTAGAGAAGGATCTAAAATTTAAGATTTCTCCAGTACAGTATGATCTTTTGCGGATTGTATACCTACTTGAATGAACTTTCGGTTTCAAGTTCATAATATCAACGGTGATTTGAATATTTTTTATTTCAGAATATTTCCCTAGAAGACGAGTTTTTATTTGATTTACAGACTTTGTTGAGTATTTTAAAATATATTTTTAATAGATTAGTGTGCTCGAAATAGTGGTGGTCTTTCAATTGAAACCGTTTTGTCTTTAATAACTGCGATTTGTTATCTGAATATTGTAGCGAATAAGACTTCTCGTAGTCTTCCTTTATGCACGTTTTCTCGTTAAAGTATTTTTTGCTTTAGCATATTTTGCTGATTTGTACGTGTACTTAAAAGAATCTAGAAAGCAAAACGATATTTATTGGTTATACAATCTTGTCGTTTCATGCATTCTTTTAAAATAAATGTCGAGAAATATTGTGGAATAACACAGGTGATATGTTTCTACTAATTATCTCGCTGTGATGAAAATTCATTTGCATTGATTTTACAAAATAAAGTATTTTTTAGATTCAGCTTATTTAATGTATTTTTTGTGCGTGTACTTCAGTTGTGATAAATTAATAAATTGCGTAAATTAATATTATTATAATTAATAATTTTATAGAAGCTTGTTTAAAAAATAAGACTTTTTTCAAATTGATGCTTTCTTGCTTAACATAACTCTTCTGTGTTATTCTACGATGATTGTATACTAGTTTGTAATTCCAATCATTGTTCTAATAAATTTTTATTTATTTTATACTTCATTCATTTTTGTCATGGTAAACGCAGATGGTGATGGCCTTTGAAAAAAACGATATTGGATCGATTTTTAGGCTATAAGAAGTGGAAGAAACTGCGTTTAAATAGAAATTTTGAAAAATAATGTTTTGCCATCTTGGTTAATCGACCATCTGCATTTTACTATTTTTTAGTGTTCATATATTGTATTATCAAAGTCAAATGTGTCTGTAATCGAAACGAAACTCTTCTTTAAGAAACAGCAACAAATAGAAAGTAAAATCGCATTTCAACTCGAATAAATTCGGGTGTAACACGTTTTTTAAAAATGAATATTTTATTCACAGCGTTTTCAAATAATCAAATCTCTCATTTCAGAAAAAAGGCAATAAAGTATTTTTGGTATATAAACAGATCTTGTGATTTCGAAACCTTATCTACTAATTCTTATTTCAGCTCTTTCAGCTTTTCTTTAGTTTAGATACGCTCATCGCTTAAAATAAGGCCGGGCTCAGGGGTAGACAGCCTTAAAGTCGATGCTATTAAAATCCAGTTTGAACCGGATTTAAAACGACGAGCGAGCACTCTCATCTCAACACTCAGGACCGCGTATATAGTCTCTGAATATACAAAAGTAAATGCGCAGAGAGTCGCGATGTAAACAACTTCTGGCGGCCCTGACTGCCCGAGCGATAGCGTCGTCGCGGGACGCTCAGGGAGGGAGACAGAAGCAGTCAAGCGTGAACGACCATGAAACCGGCCTTATTTACAGCGGCCCCATTTCCAGCGATGAGTGTATTTGCATTAATTTTAATTTATTTGTTAATAATTTCAATTTTTTAAAACACGTGGACGAGAAGATTTATTCTATGTGCTTTGACATTCAAGTATTTTTAATTTACAAATGAATTTCACATTGTGATATTTGAGGTGAAGAAGACAATTTCTTCCCCCACGAGGACCATGCAAGGCTGCAATCCCTACATGTTCTCAAGTAATTTAATTCAACTTGTTAATCAAAATATTATTAAAAAATATTATTTTGGTCAATACAGTAGAAAAGCTAGAAAATATTTAATGTAATTACAAACTCTTCTTTTTGTTTTTGTTTAGATAGAAGCGAAACTGAATGAAACAAATTCTATGGAAGAGATCATCAGAACTGAGGAAATAAAGGAAAACCAAGAAATTGAAGCAAATGAAAATGATCTTATCCTCATTGATTTTACAGAAGAAGATAACCTTAAAGGCTTATTACGTGAAATCAAAAACGACCTAAAGTCAACAAGAAAAATCGAAAGGACAAGAAAATAAATAAATATAAATCTATTATCATTTGTCAGTCAGCAAGAAAAAACGAAAGGACAAGAAAATAAATAAATATAAATCTAAAATCATTTGAAATCGAAACATGATGAGGATGATTATTATAAGGAATTTTATTTTCATCGAAACGACTGAATATTTTTGTGAAAAGACTAGCAATAAGATAGTGTTATCTTAAAAGATTTAAAATTATGTTGTATTCTCATCAACAATTTTCATGTTGTGAAGAATTATTTTTGATCATGAATAAATTACATGAGTTGTTAAAAGAGAAATAAAATTATTGTATAATTCTGTAAGATTTGATTTAGAATGATTAGTATGCATATTACTATTTTCTAGTTAAGTCCTAAACTTAATATCTTTGGAATTTATTGTGTAATATTTTTTATGATTTTCTGTCAATACTGTTCAAATACAAATCAACACGTGTGTTTGAAATAAAATTAGTTTCAAGCAGATTTATTTATCTTGATTCACTGACCTTGAAAGCTTTAGTTGCTGATATTCGTAAATGATCCAAAACAAATTTCATCACAAGTACGAAAGACAAGTAGTGCATCAATTTCTTAACAGGTGACACAATCAGTTTCAGAATCGCAAGGTAAATGAAATCAAAGGTAAATGAATTAATATTCAGTATAAAGTATATTAACAGAGATGGGAAGTTGCTAGTTAAAAGTAACTAGTTACTTTTTCTGGGTAACGATGATGGTAACGAAGTTACTTTTGTAAATAGATAATGAATTGGTAACTGGTTACCTTTTTTTCAGTAACGGTAACTATAAAAATTGTTACTTTTCTCATTACTTTCGAAATATAGTACAGATTTTTTTTATTACGACAATCAATATAGTTTATTGCTTTTGCAACGATTTTTTCATTTCGACTATTCGAGTGGTGCACAGTGGTTTAGAATTGGATTTTTGCGGACAAATGAGTTTACAGGTCACAATTTTTACCCGATTTAAACTTTCTTTTTTTAAAATTGAAGCTGAATAAATTCCCCAGTGATCCCTCAAGGCTGATTTTTGATTTCTTAATATGTAAAATTCTTGAAAAAAACCCAAGAATCCACCGACCAAATTTGGACAAATACAATAAAATGTTCCTTTA
>JBAGKK010512112.1:0-13914 GCA_037177015.1 Euceroptres primus | reverse complement strand
TTCTAGAACAGAAGTTATCTGTACAGAATTCGTGTAATCTTTACCAAACCGACGATTTCCATTTTTCTCCGTGTTGTTTTCTTCCTACAAGCCATTACTTTAGGTTTACCTGTATTTATTTTCGTATATGATGATAGTTGTTGAAAACTGCCTCCCTTACATTCAGCACTTTTACGAATTATTTTTTCGTACTCACCAAGCAAAGCAGTATCATCCGCGAATCGGAGCATTTGAATTATGTCTTTTGGAATTTTTATCCTTTAACTATTTTATTCCTTAATTTCATTAATCGCTTTTTCAAAATACAACTTGAATCGATTTGGTGACAAGTATCATCCTTGTCTCACACATATCCTGATTTTCGCTTCATCCTCCTTGCCTTCAATTGTTATTACCGTTCTTTGATGTCGTTAGAAGATGTTAATGATTATTCTGTTTTTATATTTATTTCTTCATCTATATGTATGGTCTTTCGACCTTTTACATTTTGTTCCCTTCCCGCAATTTCCCGAGCGGCTGCATCCGATTTTTATTTGAAGTACACAGAGGGAAGTAAACCGCGACCGTTACTGCCAAGTCCGCTGCCGTCACGCAGAACTTGCGAGTGGGAGGGAGGCAGAAACTGTTGATGCGCTCGCATGAACCATTGCGGGCGCACCTCAACCGTTCTGGCGCGTTACCGTAATACGCAGCGCAGCTATAGTTACTGCTCTCGCAGTGACAGTTACGGTTTACTCCGCAAGCATTACTGCGTTCACCGTTTTTTGCTAGGTGGGTAAACCTGGAAATACCACTTTGCCCAAACAACGTAAGACCTATGCCATAATTAAAGGCTCATTTAATACTCAAAAGCCAAATTTCGGGCTCTGCATTTAAAAAAAAATGCATGGTACTGCCAGCTTTACGTAAAGCTAGCAGTACTATGGCAGAAATATTGCTTATATCAATTTTTTTCTTTCACAGGAATTGAGGGCTCATTTAAGGCTCTTGCATGACTTCTGGCAAGAAGGTTTTTGCAACTTGTTCTGCTCGAAATGTAGTTATTTTCGAGTTTCGACTTGAAGAGTTTTTAGGTTAGGTTCTTACATTATTTGATCAATACTGATGGTTCAAAGACGTAGTAAACCCTTTTCCAGCTCGCCCTGGTCACAAAAGAGTGATCGGTCACGTCTCGAATTCCTTTTCCAACTCGCTCTTTAAAAAAAACACGTGCTAGCTATTAATCACAGAAGAGTGATTGGTCACATCTTGAACGAAAAATATAGGTTAGGTACATACTATTTCGAAAATTTTAACAATTTAAAACAATGAAAAAGTTGCAAAAACCTTCTTGCCCCTTCTGTTTTACTATTATATTGCTGTTATTAGTATTTTTGAGCAATTTAAATACCTTTAAGAGCCATTTTTAGCAGAAGCCGTCAAAGTAAACAATTACCACAAACATACCTTGATATCGTGTTGTTCTTTGGATTTTCCTGTGCACCACTCACACGCTTAACTCACAAACAGTTATACAGTTATATAAACAAAAAATAACTCGAAAATAAAACAAATTTCGAAGTGTGTTGAAGCGACGCAAAAACATTCGAATATACGCGAGACGACGATCAACTGATATCGTTCGACTTCAGCACCGTTAAATCCCATTGCGGCGGTAACCGCGGCGGCTCGGGAATCGGGCAGTAACTGTTACTGCGACAGACGCAACAGTCGCTGCAGAATCTTTTACGGTGGCGCCCAGTGACTGTTACGGTGCCGCATTAATATTTCCGTCTTCAACCGTAACCGTCGTTGCCCAGCCACAACATGATTTTTCTGCAGAGCTCTTGCGATTGGCGCAGCAACGGTTGCGGTGAAAACTGTCCCCGCTCTGGTTTACTTCTCTCCGTGTATGTTCTCGCATTTGCCTGGACTTTCGGCCAGGGGAAAGGATAACTGCAAAAAAACTTTCCCGTGTACAGCCAGTTTATCGACAGTTGAATTTCAATTTAGACATTCGATATTATCGACTGTATACTAGGGCGTCCCAAAAAAAAGTTTGTTTGATTTTTTACGACACCCCCTAAAAAGCTTCCATATAATGAGAAAGAATTGTTCCAAGGGCGTTAAAGCACCCCTAAATGAAAAAAATTCATAGTTTCTCTAAAAATACACTAATTGAATGCAGTTTCGGCCTAAAAACCCTGAATTGACATGAAAAAACTTGTGAAACTGAAAAAAAGTTGATAAAACTTTAAACTCACCCTTAAAAGTGAAAAATCATCCTTTACAAGAAGTAAAAAATCGATTTTCAAGTCTTATTCATTTTCTGGAAATAATTATGGACTGAATTAGGGATAAATAACCCCCAGGAATTGAATAAAAAACACTACGTAAAAAATAGTTGTGAAAAAACCCTATTTAGCCAAAAACTACTTCCTTTGAAGCTAAACATTATATTTTCGCTTTTTTTTGCAATGTACCTGCATTACAAGCAAACATATTAAAAAACATAATAATGTAAAAAAAGGGAAGAGTGATCAAATAACTCTTTTAAGAGGCTTAAACCACCCCTTCCAGGACCTAAATGTATATTTTTTTATTAATGAGTTTAATGCAGTGATTGTGATGTAAAAAATATGAAAATTCCGCAAAAGAGTATATGTAGTAAGTATTTAATCAAAAACACCCTAATTTGTGAAAATTAGGGTACTTTTGGTCTTTAGGTGTTTAGGTCTTTAGATTCCAAAAAGTAGATACTGTCAAACGGGGCAATTGCGGACCTGTGGGGTAAATTTGGACAGCCCTAAATTGATACTTTAAATTACTCAAAACGGTTCCAACTAGAATATGGAATCAGTTTAAGCTTTAACTGGTTCCAGATTCTAGTTAGACCCACCTTGAGTAATTTAAACGATGAATGTAGGGCTGTCCGAAATTACCCCACATGTCCGAAGTTGCCCCGTTTGACGGTATTTATTTTCTTCTCAGCAAATGTATCTATTTTTTGGAATCAAAAGAGGTGGTTTTCATTAATTAGGGTGTTTTTGATTGCATACTTACTGCGTATACTCTTTTGCGGAATTTGTATATATTTTACCTCACAATCACTACATTAAACGCACTAATAAAAAAATATATCTCTAAGTCCTGGAAGGGGTGGTTAAACTCTCTTAAGAGAGTTATTTGATCACTCTTTCCTTTTTTTTGACATTATTATATGTTCTTTAAAAGCTGTTTGCATGTAATGCAGGTGCATTTGCTTTAAAAAAAAAAGCGAAAACATAATGTTTAGCTTCAAAAGGGGTGGTTTTTGGCTGAATAGGGTTTCTTTCACAACTATTTTTTTACTTAATATTTTTTATTCAATGTCTGGGGGTTATTTGTCCCTAATTCAGTCAATAATTATCCCCAGAAAATGAATAGGACTTGAACATCGTTTTTTCTCTTCTTATAAGGGGTGAAGTTTCACTTGTAAGGGTGAGTTTACAGTTTTACCAACTTTTTCAGTTTCACAATTTTTTTCATGTCAATTCAAGATTTTAGGCCGAAACTGCGTTCAATTAGTGTATTTTCAGAGAAACTATGAATCTTTTTCGTTTAGGGCTTGGCAGGTTCGAGGACGATATACAAAATTTTAAAATTCATTTATTATTGTTAAAAATAATTAGTAAATAAATAAATAAAGGGGTCTTATCCGAATAATGACGATAATTTCCATTTAAAACTATGGGGCCCTTTTTGAGCAATCGCTACTCTATAAGCAGAATGAGCGGATCAACTAAGAAAATATATTTTTGTTAAGTTTTCATCTTCTTCTGTTCTGAAACAGGGTGTTCAGCGGTCAGGGAAGTCAAGGAGTTTAGTTGATCAGGGAAAAATCAGGGCATTTTAAATCTGGGCTTCGCTGGACACCTTTTCAAAGTATCACCATAACCCCGCGTGTATGTATCAGCGTTTCCGTGGTTTACAGTATTTAAAAAAATAGGCGCTCCCATTTCTTTACAAAATTGTCAAATAATAATTTTTTTAAAGTCCTGTATGACTTGCAGGCTTCAAATTACTATGCTGGATTATAAAATATGCAGTTAGCGTAATTTAAGTTAATAAACATAAGTTAACTGAGATCCGTACATATAGTAAGGTCAAAATATACTCATCTTCATAACTTTTCCTGAAACTGATTGCGGTAACATAATATTATTATTTATAATTTAGGATCGAGGACAATTCACATTTGAAGACAAATGGCCTTGCATGCGCCCTATTATATTAAAATTGCTGAAACAAGAACCTGTTACGCAAGGAGAATGGCAAGATTTGTTTTACTCCGTCCATTTGGTATGCCTCTGGGACGAAACAGGACCTGCAAAGTTACGCGATTCCCTGAAAACGGATATCATGGATTTTATAAAACAAGCCCAGCAGGTAAGCATGAACGTGAAAAAATACTGAAATCAAATATTTCATAAGTAGTTCTGGTTAATTATGAAATTGTTCGGTTAAATATTTCAAAATAATACTTTTATTTTAGAGAGTTTTAGCTCATCAAGAAGAACAAGCTCTATTGAAAGCATACATAGCGGAGTGGAGAAAGTTTTTCACACAATGCAACTACTTACCGACACCTTTTAGGCAATTGGAAACATCTCTCTCAGGAAAACAAGGCTCCGGCATTCCAAAGAAGAATCACTGTGATGAAAGCATCGTAAGAAAGGTCGAATCAAGTTTTCATATTTTTTACTTACATTTGCTTGGTAGAAGTTATTCATTTAAAAATATTAATTTCCTTTACAGTTAATGTTAGATAGTTGGAATCAAAGTATATTTGGAGAAATAAAACAGAGGCTTCAGGACTCTGCAATGAGACTAGTGCGAGCAGAAAGAAATGGAGAAGCGTTTGACTCTCAACTAGTTATTGGAGTCAGGGAATCTTATGGTATTGTTTTAAAAATGTTAAAACTAGTTTTTAATTTATTTTGCATATAATATTCCGGCTTTTAATTATATAACACTTTATTGTTTAAATGCGCTAGTTATTTGGCAATTTGCAACATATATAATACAGTAATAATAATACAATATAATTATAATTATATATATATATATATATATACACTCATCGGTAGATCGAGGGCCGGGCTCGGGGGTAGACGATCCTCGATCTAATGCTATTCGAGCGAGCAGTCTTATGTCAACATTCAGGACCGCGTATATAGTCTCTGAACGTACAAAAGTAAATGCGCAGAGAGGGCCCTATAGGCCCTCGATCTACCGATGAGTATATATATAAATAATAATACTCTTTATCAAGCCAGGTGAAGTATTAGTTGAAACCACAGACTGTGCTAACTAAGAAAGTCAAGATGATGATCCTTCATGGGCACCTTTAAAGTTTCAAGCCCTTTAGGCATTAGCAGTTCTTGATAGTCTCGGAGTGTACGACTTTTTCGATTTTTGTTGACTTTTTTTTTTTAAATGCGACGTTTTTCGACTTTAAAAAAATGCGACTAATCAGCTTCTCTTCGGTTTTTCTCACTTAGCCCGCTTTTGAAACCTTTAATTTAATTAATAATTTATTAATTATAATTAATAATTAATAATTAATAATTGGAAAATTATGAATAACTTCAGAAATATTCAAAAATTTTTAATGTTGGCCACTTTTTAAACCGAAAATAAATAGTGTTCCATCGCTTTCCATACAACTTTAAAACATTTTTCTTACAAAAAAAAAAGTATTTAAAATCAAACATTTTGTGTTACTTTTACTTTGATTCTTAGGTCTTTTTATGTTCAAAAAGTTTTTAAAATTTAATAATTTTCTAAATCTGACATGTACCAGTAGTGGATCCAGAAATTGTGTGTCTCCCTTCAACACATGGAAAAGAAGGTAGGGCCATGGCCCCCTCCTTCCTACCTTCTTTCCCATGTGTTGAAGAGAGACACACAATTTCTGGATTCGCTACTGGTTCCTGCCCGTATTGTGTTCAAAATAATAAATTTTCTCTTTAACAAAAGTTAAACCCCTAATATTAATAGTTCAATTAAAAACTTTTAATTCCAACGCACCTTTAAGCATAAATCTAACTCTTCAAACTTGAAACTTTACTCAAATCCGGCTGTTCTTCTTCTTATATCTCCTAAGATGAAAAAGAATAAAATATAAAACTAACAGGACACGTTTATATTATCAGTCTCTATACGCCCGATATGCAAATTCGATGGGACCTTGCTTAGTTATTAATTTATATAACTTTAAAAAACATGCAAGGTTAACCCCATTTTAACTCTTACGAAACGAAAAGACAATATGACTGAAGTTTGACTACAAAATTTTATTGTTATATTTATTTTATTCAAAAATATTATAATATTGGAAATTTCTTTATGGGTGAAAATAAAAAAATCGTCAATATTCACCTAATAATTTTTGTTGAAAAATATATATCAAATTTGATTAAAACACGTTTTTTCTGTTAATATACATCTGAAATATGACCAAAATAGTAGATAATAAGATCAAGAAACGTATTTACAATTTATGTATGGTCTTTTTTTTAACCTTTTTAACCAACGTGATATTTCACAATCTCCAGCCCTTAAAATACATGAATGGACTATAGAGAACGAATTAAATATATATTTCAACATTTATTGTAAATCAATAATATCGTAATTACATTGAATGATAAATAATATGAATTTTCTGAAGAGAATCTTTTTATATTTTCGTTAACTTATTTGAAAATTATTATTCTTTTCAAACAAAACGACTAACTTCATTCAAGATATTTTATTTACATTTTTGACAGATTTTCACATAAGTATATTGTAAAGTTTATGTCAAAATTCACTTGTTTTATGGTTTAAATATGGAAAACTACTATTTTCATTAAAAAATCCGACGAAATGTGTCTTTGGACACAATAACCAAAACTGAAACTATTAATATTAGGGATTTAACTTTTGTTAAAAAGAAAATTTATTATTTTGAACGCAATATTACGATTGAGATCTAAAGTTAAATGTACCAAAGTTTGACATTTTGTTACCCATATTTCGTACCCGTTTTTAATATTAAAAACAACATTGAAATCAAAATATAATGATATTACATGAAAATAACTATCTTAAATAATCCTATAATTTTTGTCTGATTAAATTATTTGAAATATTAAGCTAAATTAAAAGCATTTTGTAATTTGATGCTTGCGCCATTTTCGCACATCTCAACATTTAAAAGCGATTTTTGTGAACACAACAAAATATCAGCTTATATAAATGGTGAAATTTAATTCTAGGAACATCGAGAAATATTATAGCTCATTATCAATTTTTTTAAAAAATAGGTCGCAACAACGATTTGGCAATATATTCAGAAATGTCCCTTAAAAGATTTAAAACTTAAAAACTTTAATTATACATACGGAATCGCATCTTAATAATCTCATTCATAATCTTCCCTTTCAATGAATTCATTTTTAATTCAATTTCATTTATTTAGGTTTCGATGGTTTCCATTGAATTTCGTTGAATTTCATTGATTTCCAGTGAATTTTGTGCAATTCCATTAAATTTTAAAGAATTATATTTTTTTCTTGAATTTAATTGAATTGCGTTTAATTCAGTTTACTTCACTTCGTCAATTAACTTCATTTGGATTTAATTGTATTGTGTTAAATTCTGTTAACCCCCACGCATTCTGGAAAATTTCGTTGAATTCTGCCAACTTCTGTTGAATTCTATTAAATTCTGTTAGTTGGGTCACTCCATAAATGATGATCTGAAAACGATTGCGGTTATATTTCAGAAAATTTTTTAATTGGTCTATAATTATTTCTTATATTTCTAGATTCGATTCGTGTATTTTAAGAATAATAAATTATTTTTCATTAAGCCAGAAAAAATTTTTGAAAACATGTGGACATATGAACAATGGCGATAGTACGTCATTTTTAAAATGAATTAAACACTACAGTTACTTATTTAAAATTAAGTAGAGAAAAACAGTGCGATTAGGGGGATGATTTAAATTTATTATCCATAATGCTATTTTGAAGTTATGTTTGAAATAGGGGAGGAAAAATGAGTTTGAAGTGACCTGACAAAATGTGTCATTTTCGTAAAGTTTGACAATTTATTACAAGCAAAATACACTACCGAAAATTTTAAAACTTATTTCAAAACAAAGATTAATACCAACCTTTTGCACGGTATTCAGTGAAATTGCTCATCAAAATTTATTACTTCAGATTTTCTTCTTCGGAAACCTGAAAATTAGCAAAAAACACCACTTTCAAACCCGCGTATTTCCGAAAATATATTTTTTAAAAAGTTTTATCTGTGCAAATACACGAATCGAATCTAGAAATATAAGAAATAATTATAGACCAACTAAAAAATTTTTCTGAAATATGACCGCAATCGTTTTCAGATGATCATTCATGGAGTGACCCAGCTTCCTTTGAATTTTTTTCAATTCCGTTGAACTTTGTTTACTCACGTTGAATTCACTTAATTTCTATTGAATTTTATGAAATTCTGTTAACTTCCGTTAAATTCTGTAGACCTCCGTTTATTTCCATTGAATTCTGTTGGAATCTACTTATTCCATAACATTGTGTCAACTTTCGTTGAATTCTATTAAATTCTCTTACTTTTGTTGAATTCTGTTGAAATTTATTTCATTTCGTTGAATTCTATTAACTTCTGTTAAATTTAGTTAATTTCCGTTGAATTGTGTTGAATTTCGTTAGTTTTCACGGGATTGTGTTAAATTTTGTTAAATATTTTGTTGAATTCCATTAATTTTCGTGGAATTCTGTTTAGTGATGCATATCGAGTATTTCAAAATTTTTCCAGAATATTGTCCAATCGAATTAAAACTTTAAATACGATATATGCACAACTAGACGAAACTTCACTCGGTCGGGATGATCGTCTCGTCTCGATCGTTTCTCGAGACCACAGAGTCTTGATCTACATTACGTTTTAATCACATCTAATTATGTTTTGAGCAAATCTCGATTCCGTCCGAAAATGCTCGACATGCATCACTAATTCTGTTAAATTCCACATTGAATTGTGTTGGAATCTACTTATAATTCTGAAAAAATTCTGTCAACTTGCGTTGAATTCTATTAAATTCTCTAACTTCCTTTGAATTTTTTAACTTCCGATAATGTCCACTGAATTTTGTTAATTTCCGTTGAATTTTGCTTTTTTATGCTTCTTTTTTCATTATCTTTAAGAATTTCATGCGACTTTTTTAAAGACGGGTAGTCAATACGAGGCCTGGTTATGTGATATCTTTGGAATCCAGAGAGTCATTATTTGAACATTAGCATTTTATCAAAAAATGAAAATTTGCATCCTTTTAAAATCAAACTGAAGCAAACCAAACTAGATGATTTTGTCTGTCGCCTTTATATTAAATTAGATGAATATTTTTCGATTTTATACTCTAGGTTGAGTTTAATTATTAACTTTTGACATGGTTACAGTTAATCTTTGTTCAAATACGACGGATAAACTACAAATATACCGAGAAAATTTTGAAGCAGCTTACATAGAAGCAACTGAAGCATTTTATTGGGTAAAAGCGCCTGAGCAATTATCGTTACATGGCGTCGAAAATTACATGCGATATGCCGAAGCAAAATTGAGAGAAGAAGAACTGCGAGCGCAAAAGTATTTGGAGCCAAACAGTGCGAGTGTGCAACTGTTAACCGATTGCTGTGTTAGAGTATTAGTCGCTACTTTTAAGCCTGCTATTCTCGCAGAATGTCCGCGGATGATACAACATCATCAAACTGACAGTAAGGGTTTCTTTTGTTGTAAAATCTAACAAGAAAAATGAAAATTACAACGAGTTAATATTATGTTTAGAATTGCGGCTCATGTTAAAACTGATGGACAGAGTGCCAGAAGGTGTCGTACCCATGTTACGAGATTTGGAAGATCACATAGCAAGTGCCGGATTAGCCGACATGATGGCTGCTGTTGACGTTATTACTCAAGACTCGGAAAAATATGTCGAAAGGCTACTCGATCTCTTTCGTCGATTCTCGATTCTTGTGAAAGAGGCATTTGATGACGACCCACGATTTCTGACTGCACGAGATAAAGCATACAAGCTCGTTGTAAATGATGCTACGGTGTTTAGACTAGAATTGCCGCTTCGCCAAGGAACAGGAGCCGCCCCTGTCGTTGTAAACAATAAACCAAGCAACAATAATAGTGGTCAACCGGAGTCTAAATGTCCCGAACTGCTGGCAAATTACTGTGACATGTTGCTTAGGAAGACACCTCTTAGTAAAAAGCTCACGTCAGATGAAATTGAAAGCAAATTGCGAGACGTGGTACATTTGCCTTTTTATTTACAATACGAAATAAACTAATTATATTTGATTTACTTTATTTAATTCAGAATCAGTAAGATAGATGGTTGTACAATAATATACAACATTTTGGTTAATTACAGTTGCTGGTCTTGAAATATGTCCAGAACAAGGATGTATTCATGAGATATCATAAAGCACATCTAACAAGACGTCTAATATTAGATACGTCAGCTGATTCGGAAAAGGAAGAAAACATGGTGGAGTGGCTGCGCGAGGTTGGGATGCCGGCTGATTATGTCAACAAATTGGCGCGAATGTTCCAAGATATAAAGGTGTCACAAGATCTTAATCAACAGTTTAAGGAACAATGTCGAGCTATTATTGCCGATAGTATTAACATTAAAGTAAGTCTAAAATTTTTATCCATTTTTGCGGATTTGAAAAATTGTGAGATAAACTTGTCATTTAAAATGAACTTTAAATCAAATGGCACTTAAGCAGATGTGCCGTAAAGTCCTTTTTAATGTAAATTTTTATTAATTATTGGTAAATTGAATGTATGCGAATTGCACAGATATTAAATGCTGGTGCTTGGGCAAGAGGCAGTGAAAGAGTAACTGTTAGTTTACCACTCCAATTGGAAGACTATATTCCTGAGGTAGAAGAATTTTATAAAAAGAAGCACAGTGGAAGGAAACTTCAGTGGTATCATCACATGTCAAATGGAACGGTGAGCAAAATGTTTTTAAGTATACGCAACTTTATTATAAACTTTAACTAACGCGCTCGATATTTCAGATCACTTTTTCAAATCAAGTCGGGCGTTTCGACGTAGATGTTACAACCTTTCAAATGGCTGTTTTATTCGCTTGGAATCAGCGGCCACTTGAAAAGATCTCGTATGAAAATCTTCGTCTAGCTACAGAACTTCCTGACCCTGAATTGAGGCGTACACTATGGTCCTTGTGCGCGTTTCCCAAATTAAAACGGCAATTACTTCTAATTGATCCACCAGCGCACAGTCCTAAAGACTTTGCACAAGACACAAGATTTTGGGTGAATCAGGAATTCGCTATTGTGTACGTATTTGAAAGTAAAAGCCAGAATTATGCTTCTGATCCCAGAGTCTCGACAATTTACAAATGTCATGGATGTAAAACAATTTAATTTTAATTTTTTTCTAAAAAATAATTATGTTAATTTTTATGTTAATATGTTAATAGGAAAAACGGCAAACTGCAAAAGCGAGGAAAAATTAATCTAATTGGGCGTCTGCAGCTTTCTACAGAGCGAAGTAAGGAGGAAGACAACCAATCGATTGTGCAGCTTAGGATTTTACGTCTTCAAGTAAGTTTTTGTATAAGAGCGTAAAACACTCTATTGTGACTATCGTAGGGCGTTTTCACTAAAAGTATCATTTTTTTTCGTCTCGACATTTTTTTTATCTCTTGCTTGAACACATGTTCTATTGCATGAAAATATTCAGTCAGACTTTACAAAATGAAAAAAAAAAAGAAATGATTAAATGATTTCGATATTAATGTCCAGTCCATATTTTAGAGATTCGGTATGTGTGCGGATCTATCGGAGTCTACATTCTTTGGATTTTTTATTATTACTCAGGACGAAATTTTGAGTTCAGGACGAAATCCGCCTTTAAAGAAAATCCAGATGAAACATTATGAGTTAATTTAAAAAAGGAACCAATTTTTTAGCTACAGAAAATAAAGTGTTTTGTAATTATTTCAGGAATTCCCAATATTAAAAAAATTGTCATGACAGGAAAAATGGAGAAATTCACTCTCGATTCAACTCAAGATTTAAAAATAGTTTTTAAAAAATCTATTTTGAAATGCAATGCCCCCTTCATGCAACCCGGCAATTCAACTATGAAAATTAAAAGATAATTGTCACATGAACATTAAATTTATAGAGTTCATACTTACATAATGATTTTAATTTTAGGAGGCGATAATTAAAATTCTCAAGATGAGGAAGAAGATTAATAACGCTCAATTGCAAACTGAATTAGTGGACATTCTCAAGAACATGTTTTTGCCAAGTAAAAAGATGATTAAAGAACAAATCGAGTGGCTTATAGAGCATAAATATATCCGAAGGCATGACGACGACATTAATACCTTCGTGTACATGACATAATTGAAGTCATGGATAAAAATGCTTGGACTCTTACATTCGCTACTATATTTTTGTACATCTGAGGTTTCTTCTAAAAATGTGAGTTTGTAATTATTCAACACGTGAAAAAGTTTCGAAGTGCATTTCTGAAATTTGTGGATTCTTATGATCGGACACATCAAGGAATCCATTCTTGTTTTATATTCTGCTGAATTCCGGATAAGATTCGAGGAATCTATTCTTGTTTTATATTCTGCTTAATTCTGGACAAGTTTCTCCTTCGAAGTGAATTCTGATTATGATTTTATTTATACATGCCGCGATTTATACAGGGCGATTCTCCATTTTTGGAACAGCTCTTAATGGCGGATTCCTAATAAAAAATTTGTTATTAGTTTTTTTATTTCATTTTTGTTTGAAGAATCCGCCTTTTAGAGCTGATCTGTTAATTGCGAATCACCCTGCATTTTGTAAAATGAAATCTTCGTATGTTAAAGAACCTCTGATGCTGAATATTGACAGCTTTGAAAAGTGGACTGTGTCTTTGTAAGTCGTGCAAGAATAAAAATGTGAAAAGGAACTATAGGAAAAAAGAAAACATCGCGATATGTGTCACCTGAATTTCAGTCTTTATTTTAGATGTAACTTGTTAGGTTTTATAAAAGGAGATACGGTTTCAACCATTTTTCTCTCCTTAATATTACATTAAATTTACGTTATGTCTTTCACATCACAGTTTTATTGGCGCTCATATTTTTTAGACTTTCTAACGGCGAATGTATTTATTATATTATTAGCATAATGTAGGAACTTGATTATTTCCTTATGTGGTTAATATAATTTTTGTATTTTTCATCGAATTAAGACTTTAATTTACTACAAAAGCATTCTTTTCTTTTAAAGAAGCAATGTTTTGAATTTATAAAATGAGATTTTTCTGATGACGAAGTTGTGAGTTAACGTTTTTAAGATATAAATTGATTAAAATAAATATAAATTGTTTATAATTGGCCCGGCAGTTTTTTTTACAACAAAATAAGCTAGTCATCTAAATGCTAAAAACTTTATTTGTATCTGTAGGAAACTAAAATTGCAAAAAAAGAATTCGAAATAAGGTAAACATAATTTTTTTTGAACCGAATAATAATTACGTCTGAAATGATACTCTTATCTATACTCTTATCAGTGTCAGAGGTTCTACAAAAAAAAGTTTTATGCGTAGAAATCTCAGTGGCTGCTTTTAAAAATCAGCTGCAAGCGAAACGTTTTTGTAAAATAATATTCTATTAATCGCAATTTTTGAAGATCATAAGCAATAAACAAGTCAGTTGGCCTAAGTGAATACATTAATTTTGTATCGACTGTAATACCAACGAGTATTTAGCATAGGAAATAAGTAATGTGACCTATGGTATCAAATTTTATGTTTAATGTGTAATTTCTCAAATAC
>JBAGKK010512101.1:0-13915 GCA_037177015.1 Euceroptres primus | reverse complement strand
TATATATATATATGACATACTCAAATTGTATGCTCAAAATTTGGCGAAAATGTTTTTTAAATAATATTTAAATACGTTTTCTCTAAATTGAAAATTGTATAATGAAGTATATTAAAAATTCTATATACGTAAATATACTTATAGTATTTATTTGTATTTACTTAAAATGTATTTTAATATTTTCTTTTGCTATCTTTTAACAGTTGCTAATGCAACGTTTCATGTGCGCGTATGAAATTGCAAGTAATTATTTAAAGTTTCCGATTATCATCGCGGTCGAATTAAAATGAAATAAAATTCAACCGAGAAGTTTGAACTCTGACATCTGCATCTGTCCGTCTGAAGAAAAAGTGGCTCCTGAACGATCGTGAAAAAACGGTTTGAGTTCTCTGTCAGCAGAACGAGTCATCAATGGGTCCGCCATTAATAACGCTAATAACTGTCGGCTGTCGAAAGATTTTCCGAAAAAGCGACAAGGGTCTTCAGGTCGAAAAAATAGGCGAGGCGCGGTCAAAGCCACGCGGCAGATTGGCTACAAACAGCAACAAATACTCGAGCTCATTGTCAGCCATGACAGTCAAACGTCGGGGTGCATGGAAGAATATCAGGGATCCCGAGGGATCCTCATTTTCAAAACATGTCCGCAACAATGAGGCTATTATGATGATTGTTGCTGTCCTTGTATTCTCACAAGAGCCTAGTTTTCTCTCTCTCTCTTTTACAGATTCCTCGCTGTTTTTCTCGCTCCCTCTCGAACTTTACCTGGCGGTCATTCCGACAACAACTGACCCTCGTCATGTCATCCACAGTATCTCAATATACTCTGGTAAAGAGAGGCAGAGGGATGTATATTATATATAAAAGTGAAGCAGGGTCGTACACGCGCAAAAAACAGATCGTGCATAAAAAATAATTATTTTTAGCCACAATTGATAGTTTTATAAAGTGTTCGGAGCATTTAACTCGTCGGGCCGCCAGGAAATTACGATCAATAACTACTTTTCTTGCTGTATACAAAATTTCGTGAGGTTTCCAATTGTTTAAACCCTCGGGCCGCCAGGAAATCGTCACAGACTTTTAATTAAGAGACTTTTCTGCTTTGGGCCTTCACTAGATATAAATTTAAAATTAAAGAATAAATAAAGAGTAGTCAGGATTTTTTTCTTTTCGGTACGAGCCTGATGTCCACAGAAGTGAGTGGTGAATAGCAAAATGCGAGGGATTTCTTTGCATGGGACAAATTCGCCGACAAAATAGGCTGCGACACCCTGTATACTCAAAGCCGAGTGAATTTACAAGGAACTACCCTTCAGCAACAACTTGTCACCACGGCTGCATCTGGGCAGTCTCATAAATTACGACACGGCACAGCGCGTATAGACAGCTAAATGTCCCTGTGAAAAAAAAAGTTGCTGAGGAGTTCATACGATGAATTACTGCCGCTCGATGGATACAAGAGGGGAAGCGATTTTCGATTCTTCAATTCGACCCGGTATTCGTTCGTTATTCAGGTAGCTGTTTATTTTTGACATATACTGCGTCTTCTGAACAACTAAAGACTTGGTTTGTTGACATTGCCGAATGTCTCTCAATTTTTCTTCCCTTTTTTGCTCATTTCCTATTATTCAAAGGCAGCTTTGAGGGGACAAGAAGATGAGAAAAAAAGTTTTTTGTGAAATTTAAGTTTTCAAGAGTTTTAATACTCGATCCGCCAGGAAATCAGGTTTAATAACTAAATTTTTACATTCTCATCATCATATAAGAAGGTACTGATTTTTTGTAATTGAAATCCTTGACGCACAATTTCGTAATGTTTAAATATTCTGGCCGCCAGGAAATGGTGATTTTTCTTGAAACTTTGAGGGCAAAGGAAAATTTTAATGAATACTCGTATTTCCACTTAGATATTGAGACACCTTGTTCATTCGTCCACGAAATTTACTTGGAAGGCACTCGAGGCAAGTGGGCATCTTTGAATCGGTCGCTTCCCTGTTCGGCAACTTCTCGCTGAGCAGAATAGTCCGCCGAGGGTTTCATTCGTTTCGCCGGAAGCACTTCTGAAGGGACGATTGAGACGCCAACTTTGGGATTTGCCCTGAATACGGTGAACTGTTACATCCACTCGACAAAGCTGCAAATTGTCTGTTTGTATCGGTTTACCATGTCCAAGTTTGATATTTTCATTATAGAGTAAAATTTCGTTCAAAAAGTAGATTTTATCTCATTTCTAAGATTCAAATTCCTCGGGCTGTCACCAAATAATGATATTTAAATTAGGGTGCCCGTGAAAAATACATTTAAATTTTTTGCTACTCCCTACTCGAAATCTGTAAAAGGAAATAGCAAAAATTACAATTTAAATAGTTGAGGTGCTCTCTGGACGCATTTTTCCTGGCATTTAGGAAATTTTACCAATTAACATAGTAACCTGTACAAAGAAAACCGTGAACGCGGCTATTTTCATTGCACAAGTTACATTGTGAAATAGTAAAATTTACTAAATGCCAGGAAAAATGCGCCCAGAGTGCATCTTAACTATTTAAATGGTAATTTTAGCTATTTTCTTTTTTATTATTGATAATTTTACTATTGTTAAATAGTAAATTTTAGTAAGAATAATTTTACTATTGTTAAATAGTAAAATTTACAAAATTCCAGAAAAATTGCGTTCAGAGTGTATCTTATCTATTTAAATGGTAATTTTAGCTGTTTCCTTTTCTCCGTGTGATGTCTTTTTGCAAAAAAATTACCACGTATTTTTTTCTTTTTTCGTTCCAACATTTTTTAGAGGTGCCGCAAGACGTTTTATTATCTGTGAGTCATACAAATTTTTGTATCGAAAAAATAAAGAATACGGATCAATTTTTTTTTAAATGCTCGCAATTTTAATAGGTCAAATTGAAAAATATTTAAATTGCAAAATTTAGAGAATCGTTTTCAAAATGTTTGAGCAAATTTTTAGGGCTTACCCTTACCACCTAAAAAATACCTAAAAATAAATAAATTACCTCTTGTTTTGCACTTTTCCAAAAAATAAAATTTATGGGTAGCTAGGGGTGTTTCCAGAATTAAATTGTGGTTAAAAATATCTAATTTTTTTCAAAGAAGGACAAAATACGGAGTAATTTGTTTTTAAAAAGGCACGATATTGATTTTTACTAGCAGATATTTAAAAATACGTAGAATTGCAAAATTTAGAGAATCGTTTTCGAAAAGTCTAAATAAATTTTTAGGACTTATCCTCTGAAAAAAACCTCAAAAATATAAATTATCCCCTATTTTTTCTTATTTCGAAAAAAATATTTAGAGGTAGCTAGGATCGTTTAAAACATTAAATTGTGGTTAAAAATGTATAAAATTATTTTTTTCAAAAAAGGACAAAATACGGAGTAATTTGTTTTTTAAAAGGCATGATTTTCACTAGTAGGTATTTAAAAATTCGTAGAATTGTAAAATTTAAAGAATCGTTCTCGAAACTTTTAAACAAATTTTTAGGACTTATTCTCTGAAAAAATACCTCAAAAATATAAATTGTCCCGTATTTTTTCTCATTTCGAAAAAAGAAAATTTAGAGGTACCTAAGGTCGTTTAAAACATTAAATTGTGGTTGAAAATATCTAAAACTATTTTTTTTTAAGAAAAAATAAGGGGTAATTTGTTTTTAAAAGGCATGATGTTTACTAGTAGACCTTTAAAAATACATATTTAAAATTTCCAAATTTAGAGAACCGCTTTCAAAAAGTTTAAACAAATTTTTAGAGCTTACCTCCTGCAAATTACCTAAAAAAATTTATTTATCCCGTATTTTTTCCTTTTTCGCAAAAAGTAAATTTAGAAGTAGCTGGGGAGTGGGGACATTTAAAAAATAAAATGGTGGTTAGAAATATCTTAAATTATTATTTTCCAAAGAAAGAAATAATACGTGGTAATATTTTCTTATAATTATAATGTAGGTGATAAGTCTCTCTAAATATTTATAATTTCAATATTTAAAGAAATAATTGAGAAAAAAATGGAATTTAAATTTCTTTTGTTTCAATAAAATATAGATTATGATTTGAATAACTTCTTTTGAAAATAATAATTTAAGAAATTTTTAACAAAAATTTTATTTTTGAAATATCCCTATCTTCTCTAAATTTACTTTTTTCGAAAAAGGGAAAAATACAGGGTCATTAATTTTTTTAGGTATTTTTTCAGGGGGTAAGGCCTACAAATTTTGATAGAATTTTTTAAAAGCGTTTCTCTAAACTTTGCAATTTTAAATATTTTTAAAGTCTATTTAGTAGGAACAAAATATTGAATAAAATACACCGTATTTAAGAACAAAACTTGTATTTTGTTCTTAAATAAGGTGTATTTTGTTCTTAAATACGGTGTATTTTATTCAATATTTTTTTCTTACTAATAGACCTTTAAAAATATTTAAAATTGCAAAGTTTTAAGTTTTTCTTTTTTTTTCTTACTAATAGACCTTTAAAAATATTTAAAATTGCAAAGTTTTAAGTTTTTTTTTAAGAAACAAAATACACCGTATTTTTCTTTTTTTAAAATAATAATATTAGACATTTTTAACCACAATTTAATTTTTGAAACGCCCCTAGTTTAATGTTTTAAACGTCCCTAGCTACCTCTAAATTTTCTTTTTTCGAAATAAAAAAAATTCGGGGTAATTTATTTATTTTTAAGTATTTTTCAGGGAGTAAGCCCTAAAAATTTGCTTAAACTTTTTGAAAACGGTTCTCTAAATTATGCAATTCAAATTTTTTAAATTTGAGCCCTCAAAATTACGTGGATTTAAAAAAATAACCCCTATTTTTAATGTTTTAGATAAAAAGTTTATTATGGCTCTCAAATAATAAAACGTGATGCCGACACCTCTAAAAAAATTTGAAATCAAAAAAGGAAAAATACCTGGTAATTTTTTTTGCAAAAAGTCACCGGATTTCGAGTAGGGAGCAGCAAAAAAATTAAAATCTATTTGTCCTGGGCACCTTAATTTAAATAATTAATTATGGATTGTAGCGTTTTAGGACGTCACAGGACTTATTTTTGGTGCATCGGCCGGGGAATTGAAAAACAAATCATTGAGTATGAATAATCATTTCTCCATGAATTTCCAAATTTTTAAAATAGTTTTTAAGGATTTAAACCCTTGGGCCGCCACAAAATCATGGTGATTAGCCCTTATTTTTACATTTTATGACTTTAGAGTTGTCAATGTCTTGAAAGCATGACGATCGACTTGGCGTGTGTCTTTATCGATTATCGCACACGATAGAAAAGGGAACACCCCGCATATCGTTGCAGAAAAAGAAGAATGAGAAAGAAAGAGAAAACGAAGGGGGATGATAAATGTGCCGGCTCAGCCACCGCGTCAGCGAGGCTCTGTCGCTCGTTTGTAAACGAGCTTTCCTTTTTTCCGTTACCAGAAGCGCCCTCGCGGTGTCGCGAAACTTTTTGCAAGCGGAGATAAAAAAATTTATTCAAAAAAATAGACGATAATCCGCAATTTAAATATAGTTATTGATCCAAAATCTTTTCTCAAACCTAATTCTACTTTTAACTTCAGTAGTAATGTCACGTGACCACCAATATGGCGTCTCTCGCCGGGAACAGCTGATCCACCTCGTGAATAATATTATTCAGTTTCTTTACAATTTTTTAACTACAGATTTCAGTTACAATTTAACAAATTTTAGAAAATTGATTCTTTATGTTTTTATTTTATTTTATTTATTTTTGTTTGCCTTGGATTTTTTCAACTTTATTGAGAGTGAATGTGATTTGTATTTTCTGGCCCCTCGGTAAATAAATGAAGAATTAAAGGATGGGAGCTAATGAAGTCTTGAAAAACGAGAGGAGCAGGGTGTGTCGACTGATATTAAATACAAACGTTACAATATCAAAACACGAGTCGAGTAGAATGCCCACTTGAACGCACCCCTCAGTACCACAGCAATTCGTAGCTATATATTAAATACATAAACGAGCCTGAGCACATTTGTACGGGGCCTTAGGTGCTCCACCCCACGTGTGTATTCCCTTACAGTATTTATGATCCGCATTTTCGCAACAATGCTAACATATGAGCACCCAGCATTATTATTTGTACAGGTTATTATTACTAGTTAGCTGTCGCATTCAGTCGACAATTCTTTCACTGCCTTTAGCCTTTTGACTGCTTCTTTCGTCACTCAAGGGGTTAAAAAAGAGGGGATGTAAAAGCAAACTAATTAGTCTGTCACCAAATTCTTTTCATGAAATTTTGTTATTTTTAAAGTAGTTTAGTAAGAGTGAACCATTTAAAATTAAAATATCAAAAGTGGTTACAATAATAATGTACTAAAAAACACTGATCCACATTTGGACCCCTGATCCACATTTGGACCTCTGATCCACATTTGGACCTCTGATCCACATTTGGACCTCTGATCCACGTTTGGACCTCTGATCCACATTTGGAACTCTGATCCACATTCGGTTCCTTTATACCTTACAAAGTTCCTAATTATTTACATTTTTTCATTCGACATCTAATTTTCAACTTTTTAAATTTTCTATTAGAAAAATAAGTCTGGATATCAAGAGTAAAAATTTGAAAAACGAAATCTTTGAAAATTTGAAGAAATGAAAATCAAAAAATTATATCTTTGATTTAAAAATTGAAAAATAAAAAACTTTCAATGAATAATATTTAATGGTTAATTTTTTTCATTAAAAATTACATCACTACAGTTATATTTCACAGCTTTTAATTTATCCAACCTTCCTCTCAGAAAGTCCCATTGCAATAAATTTTTGACACGCGTTCGGTTTTTGTGTGCCAGTGGCACTTGGCCTATTAGCAAGACACTGTCGCTTTTCGTGTTTCTCTTCTACGAGGCACGAAAATGTTACAGATTCTTTCTCGTTTCGATCATTTTTTTTTCAGGAAAGTCAATCGAGCGTGAGCCTTTTGTTGATATATTCCATATATACACGTTGGTTGGGGTGATAAATTTTCACCAAAAGAGCACCCCCCACCCTATTATTGACGCATGAATCTATACATCATATGCGCCACCTTTTGAGGATTGACTACAATTTCTCCGTTCTTAAAAATAATGAAATTTTCTTAAAATCACAATTCTTTTCTTCGAGAGGTCAATTTTTTCCGCAAAAATATTTATAGTTTTTTATTTCCTTAAAAAAATTTATTATAAATGAGGATCTTTAAAGGAGTCAAAGAACTCTACCCTGAGGTGAAAAAGTGCCAGGAGAGGGCGTGGCAGCTTTCGAGGGATCTTAGACACGAGAAGTGAATATAAAGGCCTCCTGTGAGGAAAGTAATAATATGTAAGGACACACTCGTCCTGGATAGGATTCCTTTCTAATGTCACCGACACAATAAACCAAAGGTTATCTACGACGAATTCGCCAACCCTCGAAATTACTTTTCTGCTCCGAAAAATTTCTGTCCCGGTCGATATAAAAATCGAACAATTTTCAATGGAAATCCTGCCTGATCCTTTTGATTTCGAGGATGATGGTCGCATGATTTACTGTTTGTGGGTGAAAGAAAAATTCTGAAAATTTTCCCAAAGATTATTCTACTTTTAATCCTCAATCCCAAATTCCTATGTTTAATTCTGCTTCTCCCTTTACAATTTTCATAAACTTCAGATTCTGTAAGAAAATATTCTTTTTATTTAAAAAACTTGAAAGAAAAATTAATTTATTTTTTTAAAATTGATAAATTGTTTAATTACTAATCATAATCTATAAGTGTTCGCAGCTAATGCATTCCGTTCGCTGTGTATGAAGTTGGTTTGCAGAGATGCTTTTGTTTTTTTATTATTTTATATTTTGAGATTGGTTCCTTCTCTAAAACATTGATGGCCCAAAAAACTCGCTATTTCGATATTTCATTGTTGTCACTTTTCTACAATACTAATTAGATTTTTACATTCTCTTTTTTTTTCTACATTCTTCTTTTACATTCAATTTTATGTGAAAACTGACTTTTTTAAATTTGAAACGTAAACCAAGTTCAAGTCATAGATGTGTTTTTTTCAAATTGGCAAAAAATACAAGACTAATTGGGAAATTAAATGAATCGAAATGAAAAGTGCGTGATTATGTTTCGTAATTTTAATATAAAGTTAATTGATAGTTGTAACTTTAAAAATATATATAAATAATATAACTTAAGAAAATTTCTGTTGCAAAAATAATTCAGAAAAGAGAAAAATTAAGAGACGTCGAATTTGAAAAGAAACTAAATTAGAGATCTTCCTGACTTAAAAATACATTATTTGGACTTTAAAAGCTTCCATTTTGAGAAAACAGTATTTCACTCCCCGTACAGTCAACTTCAAAATCAATAAAATCTTTATTTTGATTTATAATATCAAGGAGAATGAAACCAAAATTATTTTTAACGAATTTTGAAAATGAAACTTAAGGGTGACTTAGAAAAAAATAGTTTGCGTCATAGTTGTTTACTGAAAAATAGTTATTTGGATATTTGTGTTTTTTTCCTTCGTTTTAGAGAAAAGTCATAATTTTCATTCAATTTCAATTCTCAACAGCTCATTTTGTTCTCCTTAAAAGATCCTTTACTTGTTCTATTTGATACGCTTCTATTAAAATTATTTTATTTAGAAATTATAAGGTTAATAACCTTGCAATTTATACAATGGGTCAAATTATAAGTTTTAATAAGATCGTACCAAATAGAACTGTAAAGGATCTCTTAGGGAACAAACTGAGTCGTTGAGAACTGAAATTGAATTAAAGTTATGGTTTTTTTAGGACGAAGGAAAAAACAAAAATATTTAAATAACTGCTTTTAAATAAACAATTATGACCTAAACTATTTTTTAAATGTAAAACGCTTCAGTTTCTCTTTTAAAATTCTTTGGAATTAACAAAAAGCTCTGTTTTGTTGATTTCATAATTCAAGATAAAGATTCATTAATTTTGGGTTTGACGGGGAGATTGATTAATTTTGGGTTTGGCGGGGAGAACGTCCTTAAAAGCCATGTTCAAATTTAAGTTCTTGAATTTGAATAGCTTCAATTCTAAAAACTTGGAATTACGAATTAAGGAACATAATTGAGTCTTAAATTTTCAAAGTTTTCCAGTTTAAAAATGTTTAATTACTTCGAAATTGTTAAATATCGCTTTTAGTAATGCCATTGTTTCATACTTCACTCATATCCAAATTTAAAAGATTGTAGTTTTATTTTATTTTTTTTATTTTAAAGATTTATGATTATTAAATGTCAAAATTAAAAGACCATGATGGAGAGAGGATGTAATTAGCGCGCGTAGCGCGCGAAATGATCTAGTTTTATATATTATTACTAATAATAATCTGCAAGTGTTTCCAGCTAATATATTCCGTTTGCAGCATGAAGTTGGTTTGCAGAGATGCTTTTTTTTATTATTTTATATTTTGAGATTGATTTTTATATACGGGTAAAAATCAAAAAGTCGCCAATATTTACCTACTAATTTTTGTTGAAAAAAATATTTCAAATTTGATTAAAGCACGTTTTTTCTGTTAGTATACATCTGAAATATGTAGGACGAAAATAGTAGAGATCAAGATCAAGAAACATATTTAGAATTCATTTATGGTCCTTTTTAATCTTTTTAACCAAAGTGATATTTCACAATATCCAGCCCTTAACATACATGAATGGACTATAGAAAACGAATTAAATATGTATTTTAATATTTATTGTAAATCAATAATATTGTAATTACATTGAATGATAACTAATATAAATTTTCTGAAATTAAATCTGAATTAAATTTTCTAAATTAAATTTTCTGAAATTAAAAAAGAATCTTTTTCTATTTTCGGTAACCTATTTGAAACTTATTATTCTTTTCAAACAAAATGACTAACTTCATTCAAGATATGAAATGGTCATAGGACACGATGACAATGAATCAATGAAAAGGAATACTTTTTTAAAGGTTACTTCCTTAATATAAATTAGTTTAAATTGCGAGTTTGTAAGAGCGACTAAGTTTTACGGACAATATTTTCACGCATAAATAACCTTATAAAAAATGTGTGTATCTGGAAAAAAACGCGGGTCACGATGACATTACAAAGATGTACGGTTTTCGAAATTTTGTGAAATTTGTAAATTGCTGATTTTATTTACATTTTTGATATATTTTACATTGTAAAATGTAAAATGATAGTATATTGTAAAATTTGCGTCAAAATTCACTTTTTTATGGTTTAAATATGGAAAACTATTATTTTCATTAAAAAATCCGACGAAATGTGTTTATGGACATGATGACCAAAACTGAAATTGAAATCTAGGGACACATGAAAACCTATTCGTTTCTTGAAATTAAAATTAATCAAACGCTTATTAACTTCTCTTTTATCTCTAGGAGTAATAGAGAAAAGGTGTATCCCAAAAAGCATTCAATTTTACTTTAAAAGACTGTAAAAAGGCTTTCGAGTACTTATAAATATAGTCAGGGTCAAGTGACACGATGACATTTTCAGATATTTAAAAGATTTTTACGTGTATTTTAGCCAGATATGGATAAATGTAAGCATAGGACATTGTAGAGTGGCTCGCGTGCTAAAAAATCCTCATATTTTTTGGAAGGATATTTTTAAGGAAGAGCGTAATTTTCTCGGGACACATTTTCGTCGATTTTTTTATTTTCACCCATAAGAATAATAATAATCTTGATGGGTTTCCGTTCGCAATTTGAAGTTGCTTCACTATTGATAATGTTGTGATGTCGACGTTTTTCAAATGTTTTAAATAATAATTTCAATTTGTTCACCTGATTTTAAGATTAAATTGGTGTATTTCTTTTTAATTTTATAATTCTAAAATTTTGCAAATGATGATAGTTAGTAATTTGTGCTATGTATGTATAAATTTGTGCTATGCTATGTATAAATAATATATAGATAATTAACTATTAATACTATTAAATTTCCGTACAATTTTTGAAGATTTAAAATGTTATCCAAACAATTTTAAGTGTTTACATTTGAAAATTGTTTAATTTTTAACAATTTAATTTTTTAAATTATTCAGTCATAATTCAAAATTGATTAATTAATTTTTAAAGTTTTTAATTAAGAAGTTTAATTAAGAAGTTTAATTAAAAACCTTAACAATTACCTTAAATACATATTTTAAATATGTATAGAATTTTTAATACGTCATTATACAATTTTCAATCGAAAGGGAACTTATTGAAATATTATTGAAGAGTAATTAAAACTGATGATTATTTTTGTCAAATTTTGAGCATACAATTTGAGTATAAAATATTTCCAATTTTATTATATAATTCTATATATAAGTCAAGTCATTCTACATTAAGTCAATCAAAATTTTAATGTAGTTTTCTTTTTTAAACAACATCTTCTAATTTTTTCAATTTACATTCCATTGCTTATTATTTTATGAAAAAGGTAATGCTTATAATCAACTTGATGTTTAATTCCTGTAAATATAAAATAAGTGAGTGACAAATATTGTTAAATAGTTATGGGTGATTGCCAAAAAGTTGACCATTTTAAGTCCTTATCATTTTTTAGATATCCTGTGATTAATTAATTTTTTCTGAATATATCTGAGTAAAGTACTCACATCAGGGCACAATTTAGGAAAGTTTCAAAATTTTAGATGACATCGTTTACAAATTATAAATAAAAATGTTTGAAAAATGTCAGGTTTCGCGATGTCCCAAACTACAAATTTAAAATAGAAAATTGCTAAATAATGTCAAAAATATTTTCTCTAATAATTTGGCTTATGAAAATCGATTGAAATTAGTTGAAAAAGATGATTATGGAGTGATAAGTTGAATATTTTACAGTTGAAGATACGAAAAATCGCTCCAAAGTCTGTCCCCAAATTTTATGTCAGGTTTTACGATTTTGCTATTTTAAGATAAAACTCGAAAATCGTGATTCAAACTATGCAAAATACGACGTAGATTTGTTAATTTTAGGCTAACGAAGATTTTCATGCAGTTGAAAATCGATTTTTCATCAGTATTTCCAAATAGCAGTCACTAATAATTACTATTTTTGCACAATATGTTTTACAAGATGTCATATTTATCGAACTATTAATTCAAAATATTATTAAACGAGGGGATATATTAAAGATGAGTGGTTAATATCAAATAAATCGCGCAATCACAGATGTTTTCCATATTTTTAATAATTTTTACCTGTTTTAGGAATATTTTTAAAAGATTTTTCAAATATTTATATTGTCAAGGTCGAATGTCATACTTTGCAAACTTAGTAACTTTTGGGGTTAGCGACTTATTTTATATTTACAGGAATGAAACATTAAGTTACTATAAATATTGACTTTTTTATAAAATATAAGGCAATGGGATGTAAATTGAAGAAATTAAAAGATGTTTTTTAAAAAAGAAAACTATATTAAAATCTTGATTGTTTTAATGTTCTTACATAGAGTTATAGACATACAATTGTAAAAATTAAATACGTTTCCTCTGAATTGGAAATTGTATAATGAAGTATATTAGAAATTCTATATTACAAATTCCTATAGTATTTTTTTGTATTCACTTAATATATATTTTAGTATTTTCTTTTACTATCTTTTAACTGTTGCTAATGCAACGTTTCACGCGCGCTTCAGCGCGCGTATAAAATTGTTAGTTGATGAATAATAAATAAATGATTTTTTTGTTTTAGGTCACAGCGGTGTAAACCAGCTGGGAGGTGTTTTCGTCGGCGGTCGACCTTTGCCAGATTCAACAAGGCAAAAAATCGTCGAGTTGGCTCATTCAGGAGCGAGACCCTGTGACATCTCAAGAATCCTGCAGGTCAGCAATGGATGTGTCTCGAAGATCCTTGGCAGGTTGGTTGCAATACTGCACATTTCCCGCCCTTATAATTAGATTCCTTTAGAAAATATTTTATGTTCCTCCTCCTTCTTCGCTACCCTCGTTTAAAATAGTTTCTCACGATTGTGATACTTTCCTCAAAAGCTTATTTCAATTCCTAGAAAATCTATTTCTACAAGTATTAAGTTAAGCCCCACTCTTGACTTTTGTTGATTTCTTTCAATGAATTAGAAGTCTTTAAGTACCCGGTCCACCACAAAATCGTGAAGAAAAATTATTTATCCTGCTCTTCAGTTAATTTCAAAAGTTTTCCTGGTATTTAAATACTCGGGCCGCCAGAGAGTCTTAAAAAACAATTGTTTTTCATAACATCTGTGGAATTTTGTAAGTATCGGAGATAATTAACTGCTCGGGCCGCCACAAAATTTTATTAAAAAATAATTTTCCTTTAAATTTTCAAGTTTTAACCCCTTGGGCCGCCACAAAATCTAAGAAATCATGCGTTCTGCACTTGAGAAGCTTCTCTCGAGTTTTTAGCATATTTTCTATCCTTTTGAGAGTGGTAACACGCAAATTAGTTTCTCGTGAGTGGCGAGTCTTGAGTTGCAAAGGGAGAAAGAGAGAGCAAAACCGCAGGGACATATAAAGAGAATAAAAAGACGGGGAGCGAGTGAGCTAGAATGAAAAAAAACGAAGGGAAAGGAAAAGGACACGAGGGACATGCCACAAGAATGCGAAACATGCGACATGGTCTCTCCACCTACACGCATTCCTTTACTATATACGCGCTTGCGTAATAAAACGCACTTAATCTCCACGCATTAAGCCGATTGGACTGCCATTGTATAGATATAACCCTCCGTGGAAAATAAATCAAATTCACAAGTAGGGAGAAAAATTAACTTCTGGGCTTTTAACTGGGTTCGTTTTTAATAATCTCTCATTAAGATTTATAATCCGTGATTAGTGATGCCGTTCGATACGAGATTTTCTCGATATCGTATCGGAAAATCATGATTTTTCTCGTATCGATATCGGT
>JBAGKK010512090.1:0-13915 GCA_037177015.1 Euceroptres primus | reverse complement strand
ACACAAATCTTGTAAATACAGTCCACTCATTAATTAAACCTTTTAAATTTTTTATTTCAAATGTGTGTTGATTTTTTTATTTAATTCCAAAAATTAGAATTGGCACCCAACATAAGTAACTTTAGTGTTTAATTCATTTTAAAACTAACGTACTGTAGCCATGTTCCAAACGTCCGCATGTTTTCAAAAATTATTTCTGACTTAATGAAAAAAAATATTATACTTAAAATACGCGAATAGAATCTAGGAGTATAAGACATAATTACAGACCAATTAAACAAATTTTCTAAAATATGACCGCAATCGTTTTCAGATGATCATTCATGGAGTGACTCTATAATGCATTTTCTTTTTAAATTTCGTAATAGACACTAAATATACATGCAGAGTAAGTAATTTGTTCAAGTAAAGTAAACAAAGTTATGTGCGGAGAATAGTTTCTTGTCTGAGTAAACGGAAAAGGGGAAAAAGGTGTTATGCGTTCCACACTCGGTGCAAAAAGGGAAGATGTAAACTCAGGAGGAATTAACGCTGGAATTTTTTAATAACGCCACCACCGCGTGCACCATCCGCGCGAAAAGTAACCAAGCGAAAAAATTTCCCTCTGAATGCGAAAAACCTTGGCTACTTCGAACAGTAAAGCTTATCATCAACAATATTATACCTCTTTTTCACATTCATTTGAAACAAACAACTCATAAAAAAATTCATTTGAAATAAACAATTCTTAAACAATTCTACAAATACATGAAAACTTATCTTCCACAATATAAATTGAATATTTAAATTTAAGAATATTCGGGTCGTGTACTCCACGTCAAAAATTAATCAATATTTGTAATTATTTTAAAAATCGATCAAAATAGACCCACTGTTAATTGTAACAAATAAGTCTGAATATTTGTTGTAACGAATAAGTCTAAATGGAGCCTTCTTTAAAAAAGTAAAAATAGTTCATAATTGTTTATTTAACAATAAATAATTAATTGTTCAATAATTGTAGCTTCAAGCTCGATTTGTTGAAATTTTATCCAACAAGTGTCAGTTCTTTAAGCCAATTTACTTTTACCTTTTCACAACACTGGTAACAATTATTTACTTTATTCCCAGTCGTGGTAGGAATTGAATTTTGCTTATTGCTACGGATAGATCTTTTGAAGACACATATTTTAATAAATTGTATGTAAATTTGATTTCTTTTTGTTCATTTTGGATCAAAGAGAATGATTTGAAATTAATCTTGACAGTAAATGAATTTTAAAAAAACGAAAAATCAAAACATCCTTTTCACTAATTGTTACTTTAATTTGAGAATCAGAACACCATTCAAAAAATATTTTCGCCGTGTTTTTCAAAGCGCGGAAATAATTCCATAAAAGCGTAAGGTGTGATCACACAATCCATAATTCAGTTAACAAATTTGCAATAGGTCAGATGAAAGAAAAATCGAGCTGCACATCATCGTCATTTATTCATTCATTCTTGACTATTCTATTGTCACATTCATTTTACTCAATTCGCGTTCGCTCTCGCATGTGAAATTGTCAAACACATTCATGTTCTGTATATTCAATATAAAGTATGCATATATGTATATAACGGCCACATGCAAAGTGCACGCTATACTGAAACACAATGCTATCAAAAAGAGGGGCTGGTTTGGCAGACTGACTTTCAAACTCGAACAAAAGCACAATTGTCACGATCTTTAAAACAAAAAGAAAAACAAAATTCCTTTATAAAAAAGTAGGTGTTACTACGATTTTATTTCTGTATAATATGCATATGAATAGAAGCCAACTTTTTTTAATTTTCTACTTTTTCGTAATAATTGTGAAAATTCCTTTTATTTAGAGATTTATTGCAAATAAATCACATATTTTTGAATATGCAGCAGAGAGATAAGTTATTATTGGATTTGTTCAAAATTGTAACATTTTTCTAGATTACGCGAATGCGTATGGCCGGTTTTAGTCGCTATTCTGATATACGTGATTATTTCGAATGCATATTTCAAATTACCGCGATTGTTGGAACGAGAGGTGAAAAACGAAATGAGCCCGTTACAGGCTGATGCGGTTTAAGTAATGGTGGAGCTATTGCGAAATAACCGCAACATACAATTCGTACGTTACTGTGTCAAAATGGATTTTCTCCTCTATAGCCACAATTCCACTAAAGCGGCGACAAGAATTGTTTCATCAATTGATAACACAGGCCGACAAAATTTGCACCCAAAAACCGGACTAGATTACTCCGAAGGATTTTGATGTTCTAAAAACGAATCCGTTGTCCAAATTTTCCCTATACGTCAGGATTTCGAGATATTCTAATCTAAATGTGGAAAAATGACCATTTTCAGCCATATTTGAAACAATATCACGTGAGCAGCGATTTTTTTCTCTTAAAACTGCTAACGCCATCGATTAGTACATCTTTTTATCTTTCATTTACATTTTTGTCATCCCGAAAGGAGTTTTTTTCTCCGAGATATGGCACACTAAACATTTCAGTTTCACACTGAAAAACTAGCAAAGAAGGCGAAGAAAGCGAATAAAACGATGTTATTCGAGTGTCTAAAGATTTTTGAGTTTGCTAAATCTAAATTGAAGATCAGATTTTTAAAATTCAAGATGGCGGACCCAATATAGCAGACTAAAATTTTAAGAAATACTTGGTTTCGTACAAAATTTGAGATTGCTGAATCTGAATTTGAGCTCAGATTTGAAAAATTCAAGATGATGAAACCAATATGGCGAACCAAAACTTTAAGAAATTCTTGAATTTGTACAAGACTTAGTGTCTTAAGGCTTTTGAGATTTCTGAATTCGACTTTGAGCTCAGATTTGCAAAATTCAAAATGGCGGAACAAAATTTTAAGATATACTGTTTAAACAACTCAAAAAACTTTCAATCGAAGAAAATATAGCTCTGAAAAGAACTGATTAAATACCTAAAGAAAACTTTCAATGAAATATATTGGACAAATATTTTAGTATTTTTAAGCAACTTAACTATTTATCGAGTCACCAGTCAATCAAGCATATGGTAACCGTAAGAGTGATGGAATATGAGTGAGTGGGGATTTTTTTATTCGATAGGGGAAATCTTCATTATTCAGAATCAATCAAAACCTGAAAATCAATTTTTCGGTTGTAAGGCTGGTTTCTTCGTTCCATGTCACATATCTTAAAATTTTTTTCCGCTATATTGGATGCTCCATCTCGAATTTTGAAAATCTGAGCTCAAATTCGGATTCAGCAATTCTAAAAAATTGAAGAAACTAAGTCTTATACAAATTCAAGAAATTCATAAAGTTTTGATCCACCATATTGGATCCGCCATCTTGAATTTTGCAAATCTGAGCTCAAATTCGGACTCAGCAATCTCAAAAACTGTCTTGTACAAATTGAAGAATTTTTTTAAGTTTTTGTCTACCATATTGGATCCGCTATCTTGAATTTTTCAAATCTGAGCTCAAATTCGGATTCAGAAATCTTCAAAAACCTTAAAACACTAGGTCTTGTATAAATTCAAGAATTTCTTAAAGTTTTGGTCCGCCATCTTGAATTATGCAAATCTGAGCTCAAATTCAGATTCAGCAAACTCAAAAGCCTTTAGACACCAAACCCATTATCAATCGAATAACAAAATTTTATTCACTCTCTTCGCCTTCTTTGCTAGAATCATTTTGGGATAATCAACAATGGAAATGAAAGGTAAAAAGGAGTAATAAGCAATGGCGTAAGCAGTTTTTAGAAAAAAAATCGCTGCTCGCGTGTGATATTGTTTCAAGTATGGCTGAAAATGGCCATTTTTCCACTTTTAGGTTAGGATATCTCGTAATCCTGACGTATAGGAAAAATTTGGATAACGGATTTGGTTTTAGGACATCAAAGTCTTTCAAGGTCACCTAGAGTCTTTCGGTGCAATAAAAATGTTAATTTTTGTCGGCCTGTGTAATCGAATCATAAATAAATCTCTTTTTTATTGTTTTTATATAGAATTATTAAATAGTTCATTATTAAAACGATAATAGCTTTTAGATTTAGATTATTATTTCTTATATAATTATTACTACAAATATTAACTATTAATTCAAAAGATGGTCATTGATAAATGAATGCTAAATATTGAAAGGAGTTAAGTTTATTATAATTCAATTCATATTTTTGTTTTCAGTATTTGAAGAAAGAATTGTTTACGTATCTGAATAATTTTGGGCCTATAATATCTCATTTGGATTTTTTTTCTAATTTTTTATTGCAGTTGACGTTTGACAGCTTTACTCTTGGTAAATTCGTATCCTTCACTGCGGAAGGCTGTCCAGACGGATCCTTACAGATTTCCGAAGCAAAGCGTCCCGACGCCGGCGGCTTGTGGTGTGGAACATCCTGGGGTCCTGCGATATACTACAGTGAAACACCAAGTGTATCTATAACACTTAGACTCCTAAGGCTCAGTAAGGATCAGACTGGATTTAATTTTGACTTTAGGATGGCGTATAAGATGATACGAAGATCAGATGCCGTTGTACGATACGGAAATCCTTTCGTTGGTACGGTATCAACCTTCATTTTAAATAAATACATATATTTAGACTTTAGTAAATAATTAACACCAAAATATCATTCATAAGTACTAGGAAAACTTTAGGTACGTCTCGATTTTTAACTTCAATAAAGAATTAATAAATCACTGAGAAAAAATAATATTTGAACCAAAGAATATTTCTTTGATTTAAATATAAATGGTTGAGCTAAATACGGCCAAAGATATATTTCTCCAAATCAAAGAAATATTTTGGTTGTATAAAAAATAAATTACTTGATTCAAAAATAAATTATTCAAAATAAATAAATTATTCAAAAATAAAAATTCACTCAAATACGTCCTGGCGAATTCAAATAATCGAACTCTCGAATCAAATAATATTTATTTGAGTAAGAAAACAGAATTCAAGAATACTAGGTCCTTAGATTCAAATAAATGATTTAGTTAAGTTAATTCTTTCTTATTTAACAGCAAAGAGATCATTTCTTTGTATTAAATAAATGTCGAGAAAGAAATAATTTTTTTTTAATCAAAGTACGAGTTTCTTGCCTTTAAAAATATTTAATTAAATTGAATAAACAATTATTTTATGCAAAAAAATCATAATTACAATTATCAATTGCATAATCATTCGATTGGTTTTTTATTACTATTAGGAATGACACAAATTACTACAGTGTCTGCGACAACTCAGCGATCCTCTACGGAATATGCGAACTCTTCTATGGCGATGTCTGTACAAATGGTGGAATACGAAGAACCAACGAAATCGACCGCCTCTGAACAATTTCTGGGGGAACTCATTGACGGTACCTACTGCTCTCGAATATTCACCGACTGTGACAAAAAAAAATGCAGACTGCAGTCGCCAAATTTTCCCGGTCTATATCCACGAAATCTCACCTGCTACTATGCGGTAAGTGTTTTCCAATAATCATAAACTGCAAAAGCACTATTCTCGGGTTCGAAATTAAAATTTTTCTGGAACAAGAGAATCATCTTCTTTGAAAAATTACTTCATAACCAAAATTTTATATCTTGATTTTACATTTAAACATTGTATAACTTTTCGAAATTTGTAATTGATTATTTTCTCAACATTTATGAATTATTATTTTATCCATCTGCTGAAACAAAGTTTTGCTTCTTTTGTTTCTTTTTCATTTTTTATTTCTGACTTTAAATTACATTCCTATTCCAAAGGAATATTATTCAGGGTGTCTAGCGTTTCTCCTTAAAAAAATTCCAAGGCTTTTCCAGGTTCTTCAGGTAAAAAATAAATTTTTCCAGGTATCATCTTTTAATTATTACCATAAACTTTCACGGAAAAAATCTCTTTTTTTGAGCCTATACGATAGAAATAATTTGCACAACTATAAATGAACCATATAAAATGTTTATTATGCGATTTATGAAATTCTTGAATTCAGCTAACTGCATTTATCTGTATAAGCTCAAAAAAGAATTTTTTGAGGAAATACTGTCGAAGAAGAATTAGGAGCTTTCTACTAAGACGTTTATCAATTGCTTTAGTAAACGTTTTTACTAATTTTTAATACAAAAATTACTACATTACAGTAAAAAACTACAAATTCATTTAGTAACCTAACTAAACGAATTAGTAAGCCTTACTAAGTGAAACAATAGTTTTCTACTGAATAAGCTTACTAAAGTAAGCTTACTAACAAAATTCTTGTTCTCGTAATAAAGAACAGAGGTGTAGTGTTTATTGTAAAGCGTTCGATTTCTCCAAAAGTGCCTGTTTTGTGCAGGAAAAATAGTTTTCAGTGTGGCTTTTCTATCTCATCTCTCTGTTTAAATTTTTCGTCTGCTAAACGACTTCTCTTAATTTCATTCAGGGTTGCTACAAAATTCCAATTTCAAAATTCCCTGATTTTTCCCTGACCAATTTTTCATTTTTCCTGACTGTTATAATTATCTGACGTTATAATTATATAATACCGAGATCACAATTTCAATACCGATTCAATTTCAAGGAAAATAGGGGATTCCTTTTTCCAGAAAGGGGATTGAAGGAAAAAAGGAGGAAAGCTTTTTTATTTTACAAATGCGAAGGAAGCTGCAATTCTCCAGAATTTAAAAAAAAATCGTCAAAAATCTTAGATTTCTGTCTAGAATCTAATAAAACACTCCTCAAATTTGTAAACTTTCGGAATCTTTGGAATGCTCTTGAAAATCTTTTAGAATATTTTTATTTTTCATAAACCACTTGTAGATTTATTAAATCTTTCGAAATCCCGAAAAATTTTTTACAATATAGATTTTTGAATATTTTAGAATCTTTCAGAGAGACTTCCTGATGCTTCCAAAAATCTTCCATAATGTTCTAAAATCTTCTAGTCTCTTTCTGTAGACTTTCAAATAGTCTACAGAATTTTAGGAAGATTTTGAAAACAGTCTAGAAGATTCTTAAAGATTATTAGAGTCTTTTCTGTAGACTTGAGAGGGTTCTAAAGGATTCTACAAAATTCTAGAAATTATAACGCACTTCAAAATAATGTGCTTAAAGTTCTGAATGCGTTCAAATGAAATATGTTGTTTCATATCATTTCAAAACTCAAATTTCTTCTAAAATATAGATTTATTAATATAAAAACTAGTGTAATGATAAAGAAGGTATTTTTATTTTGTAGATTGAACGAAATTTCAAGATAAATTTGATTTCAAAAAAAAAAGTTTGTTCGTTTGAACGTTCAAAACTTTAGGTACATTTCAGAATATTCTTGAGGAGTTTACAGAAGATTTTAGACGATTTCAGAAGATTCTGGAACATTCTCGTATATTTTGTAGAATATTAAAAGATTTTTAAGAACTCCTTAAGATTGTAAAAGATTATTATATGAAAATCCAGAAGAATCTAAAGGTTTTTGGAAGAATCCAGAAGAATCTAAAGGATTGTAGATTTTAAAACAGTCTAGAATATTGAAGAATTTTTACAGATTTCAGAGAAATTTTGAAGATTCTACAGAATTTTAGAGAATTCTTTGTAATCTTTTGTAGTGTTTTGGAGGATTCTAAAAGATTCAGTAGAAAATTGTAGAGTTACAGAAGTATTCAGAAAATTTTAGAAGATTCTGGAAAAGTCTAGTATACATATGTTGTAGCATGTGGAACAATTTTGGGCTATTATTTTAAAAGATTATTGTAGGAGAACCCAGAAGATTTTAGAACAGTCTAAAATATTCTGGAGAATTTTTAAGGATTTTAAATCAGTTTTAAAGATTCTGGAGGATTTTAAGAGATTTTAGGAGACTTTCGTAGATTTTGAAAATTTGGAAATCATGAGAAATTGAAGAAAACATTAAAAGAGTTTTTGAAAGTCACAAGTTTCTATTTCTCATAATTCTTGGAAAATTATTGGGTAATTTGAATATAAAAAGAGAAAAAAGGTGGAAAAAGGAATGAAACTCTAAAAAAAGTGATTTTAGGAGATTTGGAGAATAATAGGGGAAAGGGGGAAAAAGGGGAATAGGGGACTGACTGTGATTCCTGATTTTGTAATATTCTAATTATATAATTATAATAATTGTTAAATTACAATTATAACTTATTGAGATATAATTATAATTTTTTGAATCAAAAAAAGGTACCTTTATGATTATTATAATTATATTATAATTCCCATTAAATGACTCTTTAAAGGTTTTGCGTGCCTTTCTTTGATTTTCCCTGGCCATTTTTAAATTCCCTGACTTTCAAGAATTCTCTGATGATCTGTAGCAACCCTATAATTCGAACAAAAACTACTAATTCAAATGTAAAGAGATAAGAATTGCAGGACTATGAGTGAAAATCAAGGACTTTTCCAGGTTTTTCCAGGTAAAAAAATTTAAGGACTTCCAGGTTTTCAAGGATTTCCAGGACGCTAGACACCTTGTATTATGGAACGTATGTTCTTTAAAGTTTTAATGTTTCCAATTTATAACAATTATTACTTTGATTTCACTTCAACCAAATCGATCTCTTTTGCATAAATTTTGACGCGATCCATTTTAGTATCATCGTTTCAAGTTGTTTTCATTAAAGTAAAATATTCTCAAGAGACTACTTCGCCTGAAGTACTGAAATACACTTGCTGTTTGCTCCTTAATTACGATTCAAGGTGTCACTGTCTGTAATTCAGGGAAATTTCTGATATAACATCACATCCTAAAGGCGAGGCCATTATTCTCCACATGGTTAACTAGACAGGCAGTTTGCCCACGGGATTTTAGAGAGAACGGGACTTCGATTAGGGCTGGTACTCCCAGTATGAATGCAACGGAATTCAACGAAAACGAGAAAGACGACCAATATAATGCCTGATGTCAAAGCTCATTCAAAATAGTTCCAAGATTCCTTGCTCTATAGGAGAAACTTCCTAGTTGTTAAAGAGATCAGACGAGAAGTTTCTGTCCTTGGATTGAATAGAGTCCATGGAGGGAGATGTTAGAATAAACCGAAGAACTCCATTGCAGTTTTATAAAACGAAAAGAAGGGCCAAAATACTCTCGATATTGTATATAAGAGCTTCAGTACTTTGTTAGATTGAAAATATTACTCCAATCATTTCAGATAGTGCAGCATCACAATTTTCTTTAAAGGACAATGTTATATTCTTTCCATGGCATAGATCTCTCAACTAGTTTTTTTTTACTTCTATATTTCATGGGAAATTGTATAATTATAAACTGCTTTTTTAAAATGTTCAGCAGAATCCTCTTTTTTGGTGAAAGCTTTTTACACGATTGCCTTGCCATTTTTCATTCCTTATTTTTGATCCTACCTTTCAGATAGTTATATAATGACCAAATAATTTGGAGCTGAAAGAACGAAGAAAAATAAATAATATAAAAAATTACACTTTTTAAAGTACCTTATTTTTGAAGAACAATTTATTTTGAACAATTTTTGAATATTACAGAAAGATTTCTTTATTCACTTGGTTTAAACTGAGTTATGGAAAGAGGAAACATAAAAGAAAATCTATTCAGAAATTACGAAGTAAGGAATTATTACGCATATCATTCAGTATTCAGTACATTTCACTGTAATAATTTATTTGATTTTCGCTCTTCTTTACGAGTCTTGTATTTCTTTTTAGAGTTTCTTTACTTTATCTTCAGAATTATTGTATTAAAAAGATGTTGACCATCCGAATTACACATTTTTTGTACAATATTTTTTTGCTCAATAATTAACATTCGAGAAATCAATTTTAAAAGACGAAATACAATTTTTCGTAAAAAAGGCAGTTAATTAATAAAATAGTGTTAATTGTTTCTGTTACAGGTCCGACAGACTGAAGTACCTTCAGGAAAGCATGCTTTAATTTCTGTAAGGCAACCACGTGGTCAATTGGTTGCTGTAAGAGCACGACCAGCAACTCAAGCCGAACCACCACCTCGTGAACTTCGATTGTGGCAAGATTGCGACATCGTTCAGGTTCTTTTTCATACTTGCTATTTTTCCAGAAAAATATTATAATATACCAATATATATTCTGAATTGTATATTGTGATATTTTTATAGAAAAATTATACTTAGCTATGAAGGTTCGAGAAACTAAGAAAATAAAAATCATACACTACTCTTCACAATTCTATCTTTAAATTAGAAATTATTCTTGGATTCTAATAAATATTCAAATCAAGAAGGAAAATATACGTAAATTAGTTAGTATAATTCTCATCTGAAAATAGGGAATGTTTTTTTTTTATTTTCCTTCAAGAACCTCTCTATATTTCCTTCACAACTCTATCTTTAAATTAAAAATTATTCTATAATTCTAATAAATATTTAAATCAAGTAGGAAAATATACGTTAATTAGTTGGTATAATTCTCACCTGAAAATAGGGAGTGTTTTTTATTTTCCTTCAAGAACAACTCTACCTTTCTTTCACAACTCTATCTTTAAATTAAAAATTATTATAGAATTCTAATAAATATTCAAATCAAGGAGGAAAATATACGTAAATTAGTTGGTATGATTCTCACTTAAAAATAGAGAGTATTTTTTTATTTTCCCTCAAAAAAAAAAAACGGAGCAGCTTTTCCATTTTAGTTAGGTAGAATAACGAAATTTCTTCTCCTTCAACAGGACTACGTGACCATTTATGATGGTTACACGACTCGAGATCCAGTAATTTTAAAATTCTGTGGCGGTGGCGAGCCAGTACCCGAGGCAACGAGCAGTGGACCGGAACTGCTGGTTGAATTCACCACGTCCCCTTTTGGCACCTTTCTTCATCCAACGCCACCACATTCGCTTCACGGATTTCAGTTGGAAGTTCAGGTATGTTTTGTCAGTAAATCAATAGAACGTTATATAATTCACTTATTAAATTATGTAATAAGAGCCTATTATTAATTAAAACATCAAAAATTGTAATTTTCTATACTCTCCATTTGAACTTCACACAATTTTAGTATCATGCAAGAAAACAGTCATCACAGGTTGTCACCTAATCACCTTTTTTCACCTATTCTGAATTTCGTTACCTATTTCACCTATTTTGAAAACTTGTCACCTTTTCTCAATTGATAAAGTAAAATTTTATTAGATTTAAAATTTCTAAATTTAAAAATTTTACTCAGTGGGAGATTATATTGACCCTGGATGAAAATAATCGTTTCCTAAAGCCAAAATTAACATCCAACATTATAAACCATTGTTTAAAATTTTTAATTAAAAATTTTTATCAAATAATTGAGTTTACTAGTAGTTTATTCAAGACCAAGTTTTTTAACTCAATTATTGATTGTGGTAACGTAAAGTGGGAGCTATTCGCGCATGGTAGGGCTAATATGTACAACTCACTTTAAGCATATTTTTCAATATGATAATGGGGAAAAAAATAATAATCTCCTAGCATATAAAATTCAAAAGGACTTCTACTTTACTGAGGATGACGGTGGAATTTTATGCTACCGCTGTACAATCATTGAAAAATATTTAAATATGTGGGTGCATTTTATAAAATTGGTTACACCTCCAAACTTTGTATCAGTTCAATAGTTTAAAAGTAATAAAAAATTCTCGGTTGCCCGTGTTTTTCTTCCAAAAAGTGTTAAAAAGAATTTGTTTCATAAATACAAGTTGCTGCTTTTATTAATTAGTTCAAAGGTGATATATAAAAATTCGAAGATCGGCAATCAACAATTAAAAGCTGTGATTACAAATGTTAAAAGAATTTTTGATTGATTTCTTGGAGATTCTGAAATTTAAAAAATTATGAAATAAATAAAAAAATTCTTAATAAACATAAAAATTTATTATATTTTATGTTTATTCATTGAACCGAAGGAAAATAAGATACCTCCTACCAATAATTGTAGAATTATGTTAAGTCAATGAAAAGTACATTATTATTTTTTGTTCTTTAGGTCTAAGCGACATAATTGTTTTCTTACGTTTCAATGATATTATTAATTTTACTGTTATTTTTATCAGTAGAATTATTCACTGAATAAACTGATTGGAAACAAAATTTGATGAATTTGAAAAATTAATTTTTTATTTTAAAAAAGTATTAAAAGTATTTTTTGATTTTTTTCTGCTTTTCATTGTACTAGGTAGAAATTTCTAATCTTCTTAATTTTTATTTGCTGAAATTCTAGAATATTTTCTTATTCTTTGGAAAAATGAACCATAGATACAAAAGTGTAGATAATGCTTGACGTCAAAAAGTCCTAAAAGCATTTGAAATAAATTTTAAGTGCGACTACTTTCAGAAATTCTTTTTATGATGCTAATACATCTAATTATTGCAAAAAACAATGATTTTAGCACATTTTTTTATTTTACTTTTTCCAAAAGTGCCCTTTGTATGGAGAATCACCCATATAGAATAAGATTTTTCCTATCCTAATTGAAAAACTAAAAAAAATTTCGACCCACCCTATTGCGCACCTCTGTGCAGAAATATTACCTTTAGTTTTGATGAAAAATTTTAAATCGTAGAAAATAAAAGTTATTGCACACTAAAGTTTACGTTTCCGACAAAAAAAACAACTTTAGCGACTTTAAAAAAGAAATTTTTAATCAAAAACAAATGCAGAATAACTTTTCCTCCATGAGAAAGAAATTTCCGCTTTAATGTTTTGGAAAATTGAAAAATCGGGATTTCGTGCGACACCCTATTATCAAAATTAACAGAATTTTTCTGTGGAAAAAGAGATGATCCTATACATATAATCGTTAGCAAAAGTGCAACAAAATTGAATGAATAAAACCATTTTTTCCTCCTAGGTAAAATTTGTTGATGCCGAATCGCCAACATTCACGAAATTGAAACGTTGTGAATTCTGGCTGAAGGGTAACAGTGGTGGTGTTTTGACCTCTCCACGGCATTCACTTCCACGTAACAGCACTTGTCTTTATCATCTTCGAGGAGCTGGTCCAGCTCCTCCCACACAAACTCCACCTCGACCCTTGCCGAAATTTCCGGAACAACGACCGGGAACAGTCTGGAGAAGACCCCCACCGCGACTGGCTCAACCACAGTTTCGTGTCTGGCTATCGATACTCAAATTTCATGTGGACATGAATCCTTCAGCGACAGATGAAGATTGCTCCACTTCCTTAAAGGTGTGGGACGGGGAGATGATGCCTTTGACGGAATGTAACGATGAATCGTGGTAAGAGGGAGAATTTATCTTCAACATGTCTATCGCCTTTTGTCACCGAAGACCCTCAGATTCTCCAGTAATCTGAGAACATTCGAGTTCCAAGGGTTCAACTTGAACAATACAACTTCAATGATTAAAGTTATATCTAAAGTTTTCGACCAAGCAATATTTTCTCCCAGATAAATTTCGTACATCTTCTATTTTTTTAGGAAAAATAAAAAAGTGAGTTAATCAATTAATTGGTACTCCATTCTTATTTGAAAACAGAAGAAGAGCAAAGAGTGGTCATTAGTTACGAATCGTTGGTCTCGTCGACTACTTCAGTGAGAGATTTTCTAATAATTTATTCTTTATGATGTTTTCTTGGAATCGTGCCAGTATTCACTGTAGCGCTAACACTTTTTTAATTCGTTCAAATATTATCCAAATATTTACAAACAAGGACTTTTCTTGAAGATGAATATGACTTATGAAAATAATTAATGTATCGATCTGAGCAATCATGTCAACTTCGGTTCAGATTTTATTTTGCACAATAAGATCAACTTGGTTACTTTTAATTATTTACAAATAATTAAACGTACAGTCTGTATCACAAGAGCGTGGTACGCAAAAGTCTATGAAAACTGCTCACTAGGTATAGATTGAGCGTCTGAAAGTAAAAACGGAACAAAAAAAGTTTGTGAGTAAAAATGGAACATAAATTTTTCGGAGTAAAAAGGGAACAAA
>JBAGKK010512079.1:0-13915 GCA_037177015.1 Euceroptres primus | reverse complement strand
TTTAAAAAATATTTTTCACTCGTGACAAAAATCAAACAGAAATAATTCATACGACCCTGACTTGTTTACGTTTAGAGACCGCTCGATTCAGGCCAAGGCTATTGAGGCAACCCCCGAAATCGGCCGTAAATCAAGCCTTCAGTGTATATATTATTTATTTTTGTTCAATGTTTTTGTCAAAATAAATATTAACACTGCCCGAAATAAAGGTTTAATACTATCCATTTTTCATTTAACACTGCCCTTTTGGTTAACAGAAATCTCGAAATTAGAGACCCACTTATGTATATTTTTAGTCGAATACGCGCAGCACAAGAAAACTTATATGTGTATAAATTTTTTTTTATCTTTTATGTTCAACCATAACATTGAATAGAATTGATATATTGAGATGAATTTTTTTTAAATCTTTGTAATAACAGTGCGATTGCTATAGGCAAAGGTATAAAGATTCATGACTTTTAAAATCAATTTAAGAAACCGTGAAAAATAATTTTGTTACATGAAATTCAGAAAAAATGATCAATTACATACTAATTTATGAAAATTATAGCTTGTGTGTCTGTGTGTCACTAGCGGTTTAATTTGGGAACAAGAAGACGATTAGGTTGCACACCATTCTCCCCTTCATGAAAATAATGATTAGGGAAGGAAGGGTGAAAATTTTCTTTTAATAGCAACGTTTATGTTTTTTAAACTCGTTAATATGCTAATAATGCTGTTAAACTAAAAGTAATGAAATAGAAAAATATCAAATAAAAACACAGTTGAATACGTTTTTTGAAAGTGCACTGTAAGTGCTAAAACCAGATTTTGTTGAATTTTGACAGTGTTTATTGAATGAATTATTGTATAATGTGCATTATGATTCAATCACGCTGAGTCATTTTCCCCTTGAATTCTTCTAATTAATTAATTTAATTCTAATTAAAATAATTAACGTAATTAAAACTAATAATATATAGATATGTTAATATTATAAACACTGACGAATGTGCTAATTGACTTTATTGATAGGGTATCTGATAAGTTTTTAATTTTGAAATTTAGCAAAATCTTGTTTTATCACTTAAAGTGTATTTTTAAAAAGCGTATTCGACTTTTTTTTATTTAATACTTTTTATTCTACTTGTTGGCATTATTCAATGACCCTTAAAATGGAGAGGATTACATACAACTTTTGTTCCCTAAGTTTCCATTCTACAAAATGCAAAGTGAAAAAGTTGTACTTACACACTACAGTGAGCTTCTTAAATCCTGTGAGTGTTGAGAATAATGGTGCGTCGGCGGTGACCTCGCAGCTGAAGTTTCCAGTCAAAGCGTAGGTGACGTTACGAATCACGACCTGACTCTCGTTCGACTTTTCAGGCTAAACAGTAAGAATTCAAAGACGTATAATTGAGAAGAGGTTCGTGCTCGAAAGCTCCCAGAGCTCGTCTAAAATATCTTGAATAGAAGCTGGGAAACTCAGAAAGGAATAAGGTAAACAGAGCACTCAACCGTTCTGATTTTCGTTTCACTTAATTCGAACTGTCTCGGAATATCATCCCCCTTGAATTGGTTCACGGTTGGTAAGTCATAATACGATTTTTAAATTGACACCAAAAGGACTCAAGGGATCCAGTATCAGATTTCCGAGTCAGGAATTCGTTAAGAGAAGCGAAAGAGAACTGGATAGGTGCACTTTATACTCTATAGGTTCTGTAGATCTTTTCTGTGCAAAAAAAAGTGAGCTTCGAGAAAAATCCTACTTAAAAAAAATTTATTTTCTTCAACGTTAAAATCTAAGTTAATTGAGTGAGCTTTCATTAAGTAGACGCGGTTGGGGAAAACAGGATATTTACAAGTATAGGCAGGCATTGCGCCTCGTTTTGAGGATCTTAATGCTCATTTTAATATTCATGGAATTTGCTAAAGCTGTGAAACGAAATAGGAACTGCAGCTGAAGAAGCAGAAATTACTTCAACAAAAGTAAAGCTCGAGCATCGCTAGAATTAGTGAACTTATTTTTTCTTTTAATTAAAAACATCCGATTCGATTTTCTTCCGTTCTATTCTTATTCTCAGAAATACTGCCTACAGTATAAAATTGTGTTTCAAACTTAATTTGCATCTGAAATTATCTCTAAAGATTTTAAGGACGTTCAAGTCGTACACTCAATTTCAAAATTAATGAATATTTACATTTATTTATATTGTAATAATTGATCATTCAGATTACAATAAACACATTAATGAAAATTAATTTTGAAATAAAGTGAATTCGTACAACCAGACTAACCTTGATTCCCTTCTTACCAAAGGTGCTTCATTTACTGCGTAAGTTAATTAATATAGTAGTAGTGTGCAAAATTTATAAAAAAAAACCGAACCCGACGGGTCGGGTAGGGCTAGGTTTTGGGTTTGCAACCCGGCCCGAAAACTCGAAAACCCAACCCGATCCGAAAATCCGAATCATCTAAAATTTCCATTTGAAAATTTTAGGTTGGTTCGGGTTTTCGGGCTTTCGGTTCGGATTTTCAGGTTTTCGGGTCTGGCTCTGAACCCGACCCGGCCCAGCCCGAAGGCTAACCCGACCAAACCCGACCCGAAGTCATTTTGCACATCACTAGAATGAACATTTGAAAAAGATTGATTCATTACTGAAAATCAATTATTCTAACAGCAGATTGAAATTGGAGTTTCTTTCAACTTTGAGAGTATCGGAATTTCTCGTTTATTTTAACAAAAAGTTACGGATAGAGAGAACCGGGAAAATCATGCAAAAGCTTGTGAATGTTAACCATAGTTAGAAGTTTCAACCGATTCATGCGAATCGCTCGTTTATCGTCGAAATACCAGCTGCACATGGAGTGGACGATAAACGCTGGATGCATTTGCACATCGTTTATTTTGCCTTTGAAACAACAAGCAAACATATTCCCGCTTTCTTCAATGTACTAACGCTGCGAATTGTACGTGTGCGAAAATAATAATGCGACAAGTGGATATATACGAAATCGGTCAACGATTACAGGCAGTCAAGTGGATTGCTCCAATGAATGACTGCTGTTGACAATGACGACGGGATTCGTTTCATTTCGTTTTTCCTACGAACGAGTACATTAATTCGCGATATTTACGGATGCCAGTTACAATTGCATGGTCTGCACTTTCAATTCATTTTTACACCGCGATCGTAAGCTTTTGAATCACAAAACATCAACGGAAAAAAATGTCGTGCCGCAACTAACATGTTTGATATTAAGAACATTTGGTTTTTCTTTTATTTATAGTACAATAATTAGTACAATGATTTATTACATTTATTTTTGTTTGATTTAATTACTTTTATACATGTAGGAAAAATTTCGAGTCGGAAGCAAAGGATCCAATGTTGAAGTTATTTCTAACGCAGAAACTGAAGGAAAATATTCATTATTTTAATAAATTGCCATTATTCAATAGCTTGTTTCGATGAATGGAAATACAATCTCATTCTTAAAAATTAAATCAAACTTACATATGGAAGCTATTGGTTAGGTGCTATAGGCAACGCTTATTTTTAAATAATAATAATTCAATAATTTTTTCAAAACATTTCTTAATTTGTATTAATCTAATTCACACATTCTTATGTATACGATAATAAAAATAACATCAGAAATTAACGAATTAAAGTGAAACAGATTATTAAATAATTATTTTTGATCAATCGTTAGGGTTATTTTGTCTGATTTTGTCTTGGCCGGCTCTTGAGAGCGAATGCCAGCATTATCATCTTCAATTTGTATAAAACAGATTTTGATCAATAGTTGTGGTTTTGCCTTGGCCGGTTTTGTCAGAGCTAAGGTCGGCATTAACGTCTTTAATTTGTATAAAGATTGTAGGTTATCTTTATTTTTTTCTAACTTACAAAAAGTGTATTATAGTGTCCTTTTTTAAATTTGAGGTTAGGTTGCTAAGTTAGTACAATTAAATCTATACTTCTACAATCTAACCTTGAAATACGGGAATATACTTTCCGAAATTCCACCTCAGCACAAACTCATCGGCCATCGTGAGATCACAAACAATAATAATTTAATTTCACAAACAAACCCGCACGAAATCGACAATCGGCGAACCGGCGCATTTGAACCGAGATTCAACTGAATTCCCAGGACATGCCAGGGACGTAACTAGACAGCCTAGCACTTAATTCAAGCAGGCTTTCTTCCGAATGTTTATATTATTCTTGCAAAATTAATCAGCAAAGCTTAATTCTTTGCTCATTATCTTTTATTATTCACAGAATTACACACGACACAAGTTTGTCCGATATTTTGAATTGAAATTTATGCGCTAATAAGGGAAATGAAAAACGCACATAATTTAAGAAAATGATCATTTCCCTAAATCAGGGATTTCAAACTGAAGACGATTTCAGGTATTAGTTTCACCTAATATAAAGACAATTTTAAGCTATTTTAGAGATTAGAATACTTAAATTAGGTATTTCTTTGTTTACGTGGTTTAAACACTACATTTTTTCCTAATTCTTCAACAGATTTTTTTCGTGTAGAATAGATTTCATTTTGATTGAATATCAATAATAGAATTCATATGAAACCAATTTGTAGAAAATCGTCCTTACGAAATAAACTGTGTTTCACTTGTTCCCGTAAAATGTTATTTTGAATACACGGATATGAAAGAGCGAATGCTTCTCGTATTTCTCATGGAAAAGCAATCAGAGAATGTGGATAAAATAAATGGCTTTATGCTATGCCGCACGCGGTATATCAAATTCGATACATTGATGGAAAACACATGATTAAACGGGTTAACTGTCCAATTACACGAAGGTTTTCGCTTCACGAAACACGAAAAATTGCAATTTTAGATCTTGCGTGTAAAACATACTTGATTAATTTCAGCTTCCACGTGAACATTCAACCCGCTTCAGTTTGAATTTAAACCGTGTGTGCATACTTTTTTATGGCTATAATAAATATGAACGGTTTCAGAAACAAAATGTATTCTTTTTTTTTTTACATTTTCATCATCTACGTTATACGTTGTTTCAATGTACATGACATTGTTGGTATTGGTACTACGTTGATTCAATGCAAGCTGAGGAAGGTGAGAAAGCATTGGATACGAGTAAATTTTACGACCTCGAGTTTTAACGGAAATACACGTTTCCGTACTTTTCGAACTAGTACAGCTCAAAAGTAATATTTCGTTTACGTCTTGCTAAATTTATTTTTTATTTCTATACTTTTTCGTATCCATTTTCTGTTTTTCATTGTTGATAGAAAGAACGGGGACTTTAAAACTTTCTAAGAGCTCTTTTGGATCGATAGAAATAATCCTTTTCAAACTTCAGTGTTATTGTACTTTTTCGAATGCATTCTATAATTTTATACTAGAAATTTGAAATAAATTTTTTAATATATGCACTGAAAACAAAGTATTCTAATTTTAAGAATATTTTCTTCCAGTATGTTTATTGATATTATAGTAATTTCTCTATACTGAAAATATACATTTGCAGTTTCCAATATATCAAGTTATGTAAATCGTGGAAAGTGTACCACAAATATGTTCATGATGCACAGGGAATCATTTGAAATTATTGAATAATTATTCAATAAAATGCAGCTCAGTCATTAGTAGTCTATATATTTAGGGTCCTTACGTATTTCAATCAAGTTTTAATTAAATACTTCTTCTTTTAAAAACATAAGAAAGAAAATGTGATTTGAAGGTTAGTTGGGGTTTTGGATGTGGTTGAGGTAACGAGCAGTTCGTCAAAAAATCACGATATGAAGAATTAATGGTTTGAACATTTAAGCAAATCAATTTAAAAATATAGTTTAAAGCTTGTAGAGTATGCACATAAAAATACCGAGTAACGACCGTTCTTTTTTAACGGTCTTTTTGATAAATATAAAAGACGGTGACTCCCTGTGCACCACTTCGTAGCAGACGACTTTATTTTTCATGAAATACAAATTATTAACTTTCTGCGATGTGCTTAACAAACAATGCTTACTAATTTATTTCACTATTTCTTTGAATTGCTTAGAAAAGAATAAATTGCTCCTTATTTTGATTACACAAAAGATTATACGTAAAATTGATGCTTCGAAAAATTCGACTCTCTGAGATCCACTTTTCCCTAAACGTTTATAATCTTAGATGGTAATTTTGGCTTTTGGGTTAGAATAAAAGAATTCAATTAATTCTTAATTGAACCAAACGTTTCGGCTCACAATAGTGGCCCTAATCAGTGGTTTTTGTTTATTCTGAAAAAACATTTACAAAATTTTTTGGTATCAGGGACACTGTACTGAACCAGTTAAGAAATTAACGGATATCATATTATTATTAACAATATTATTTGTTGCATTTTTCACTTTAAATGTTGTGAAAAATTGAAATTTGGTATAATTCATTCTTAAGTAATAGTTAATTTGATAAAGTTTGCATTATGATTTGGAGGAATTTTAAATATGTTGTCCATTATCGAGGGTCAATATAATCCCCCATTGATTATTACGTAAATAAAGTTAATTGACCGAAGGTCAATTAACTTTATGTCATAAGCTTGATTAATTATAATTATATTAAATCCAATTTCTAAATTAAAATAAATAAAAAAGATATGTTACTCACATCAACTTCTATAAATGGAATGTTGAACCAATTCATCTTTGGCGTTTCGGTTGGTTGGTATCTGTACAATTCATGATTTCCTCGGTACCACTTAAGTGAGTAAAGGGGTGCATTCTCGAGGTCATAATGGCATCGTAGAGTAGCCTCATGACCATTTTCCACCGCCTCCGGAATCACTTCCAAGCTGACGTTCTTCAGGCATCTTGCACCTTTACAGAAAATGAGAACAGGAATGACACATTAGCTCTAGTGTGCATCATTAGTCAGTCGTTACTTTCAGCGGAAAACTACTATACTAGAGTGTGCCAGTTGCACGCGTCAGCGAGAAATTGAAATTTCAGCAAATGACACTTCTAGGATCCCTGAATAACCTCCCCTTTTGTGAAATCCCTTTTAACCAACATGAAACCCCAGCAAACAGTAACTTGCACTCCTTTTCCTCTTAAATTCTGCAAACGCAGCCGCAGTCACTGGATTATTGACGTTTCCCTACCAACATGGCGCTTTAATCACATGCTAATTAGGCCCTGATTGGGATAGCAGTACTTGGTCAATGAAACTTTAGAGGGGTCGAATTTGTATTTAGTTGCTTGTCCTATGCGCTAGGACGGGCCAAAACTATCGAATTTTGACCAATCAAATCCCGACTACGAAAAAAAGTTGCCTTTTCTAATCAGGATGAATCTACAATTTTTTGTTTTATTTTTTTTTGGTCAATATTATAGCAAGCCCCCACGACCTTAAAATTTTTCATTCTTTTTCTATGAGTGCAAATATTATGGTGAATTTTTTTTATGTATCGATTGTGATAATAAAAAATAAAAAATGAACAAAAATTAATTTTGACCAAGTTATGATTTTTTGAATATTGGCAAAGAAAACGAGTTTTTTTAAATCAATTAATGAAACTTTTATTTTAAAGATTTTTTAATTTTTTTAATGAAATGTCATTAGCTTGAAGTGGACAATCTAGTCATTATTATTAAAAACTTACAAAAAAATTTTGAGCTGGTTTTTTCAGTTCCTTAAAAACCTCTAAAATCCCGAAATTTGAGAATTAAAAGCAGAGAAATTTTTTTTAGATTTCAATGAAAATAATATGTCGATTCTTCACTTCAAGATAATGAAAATTTATTTACAAAATTAAAAAAAATTTTAAATAAAAGGTTGTTTCATCGATTTAAAAAAATTATTATTTTTTAAAATTTTTGTTCAATTTTTATTTTTTGTTATTAATTACCGCCACAATCTCTACATAAAAAATATCACCATTATATTTGCACTCATGGAAAAAATGTAAAAATTTCGAAAATTAAAAATTTCAAGCTCATGGAGGGTTGCTATAATATTGACCAAAAAAAAATATTGTACACTCATTCTGATTAGAAAAAACAACTTTTTTTCATAGTTGGGATTTTAATGGTCAAAATTCGATAGTATCGGCCCGCCCTACTGTGTGTAGCATATGTTTGTGTACGGAAATATATATCAAACTTTGATAAAAGTAGGAGATACTTCTATACACAGGAAAAAATTTGTATATATTTAGAGAAACTTTTTAAAATAAAAATTTATTTATATTACTAAAAGATTTGTTTGATTAGAACAAATTTTATTTGAAATTCTACTTAAATTTTAGTAATTTTAATTTTAGTAATTTTCCACTGATTGTCAGTAGAATTCTACTAATTGCCATAGCTAGAATTGAGTCACTGATAAATTAGTGAAATTTGACTAATTCAGATTTAGAGAGTGTGTAATAAAAAGGAAAAATCGTTGCCAAGTAGGTCGGGTGTTTTCACGTTGGGACATATCTTAATTGTGTTCATTTCATAAACACTGTGCTTCCTCATATTGAGTCATCAAATATATTTGCTTCCTCACAAAAGAAGCAATATTTATCTCGATTTTATATAGCAACGTTAATGAAAATTTAACTATGAAAATTATTTCACACGATTTATTAATAAATTATTTTCGCAATAATTAAAATTTTTACACATGGATATTCCCGTGCTAAATATTTAAGCTTTACATAATTTATATAACTATGGTTGATCATAAAAAATTTTTAATGGGTCAAACGATTCGTCTCATTAAAAGTAATAAATTTGTATTCCAAAAATGGAAAAACTTTTACGAACACAAACCTAGAAAAATATTTTAATTTTATCTATTATAAAAATATTCGGTCATGAAAGGTTTTGAAATAGGTCAATCTATTCGTCTCGTTAAAAGGAATAAATTCGGTACTTACAATATTGTTATATTGTAAAAGATTATGTATTGAAAGTTTCTCATTACTTATAAAACTGTGGTAAAAATTATTGAAAATTTCATTTTTTTTCAAATTTACTTTTTGTTATATAAAAATATTTAATCAATCAACATCAATTTTTTTTGGTAGAAAAAGGTGTATTTTAATACAACCACTAAATCTAGAGCAAATTTTCTTAACAATATCCAAAATTAGAAGAAATATAATATCTAAAACGATTTTTGAGTAAAATATAAAATAAAAAATAAAATATTTATCTGATCCGGCTCAAAACTTGACAAATTTTTGACACTATGTGGGACTATAATTCCTCCAAATTTCAGGACCCTAGCTAAACTCGGTTGCAAGATATTTTTAAAAAAGTATTGCGGATATATACACGTTCACACACATACACACATACGGATATTTTTTAAAATCCTTATTTTCGGATCCCTACAAAGCTTCCTTTATAAGAAAGCAATTAATTAACGCTTTTGGTAGGTATTTGAAATTACGGAAAATAGACGCACGAATAAATTATGGAACGAATTATGGAATCAAAGTTGAGACCTGATTGTGATTGTTTATTTTAAAATATTTATTAGGAGTTGAGTGTTTTCTTCCACTTCAGGTGAAAGTCGTACACGCTGTTCCACAAGAGCTTCATATGATTTTATCAATGGGAAGTAAATATAAATGAATTTTTAAATTGCTGCGTCAGTTTAAATACTTATTAAATAAAAAAAGTTAAAAGGAAGCATTACGGACTTTATAAAAGAACTGCAAAGGCTAATTTTGATTCGACTTCAACATGTATTTAATTTTTTGAATAGACTCGTATCAATTTATTCGTTATGACAATGAAAAGTTGTTATTTTTGAAGTTTTATTTGATGAAGGCCGTCGAAAAATGAAAGAATTCTGCTATACAAAATAAAAAAGGAAGTACGTACTTTTCAGCATTGACAACAAGTTAGTCTCTTTCATCTATGATCACGTGATATTGATATTCAAGACCAAATTTATCAGTCAGTGTACTTATTTGTTTGAAATACGCAGTCGGAAATTGACAGTGCCAATCATTGGCCCAAAAATGGGCCAATATTGGCACTAAAGACTGGTAGTCAGCACTGAACCAATATTGAAGAAACTGAACCAATATTGCAAAAGATGTACACGTTCTTGACCAATATTGGCCCAGAACTTTGCAGCCAAGCCTTGGCATGACATCCCAGCCGGAATCGATCCAGCAGTATTAAGAAATCGGCTCCCAATCATGGAAAACGATTGGTTCAGTCCATGTCTAATCGAAAAGCACATTGGATAATTATATTTTAATCATATTTTTAACTCTTTTTAATAAATCTTTTCTATATTATTTTTAATCAAAGTTATCCGCATATCAGGAAAATGTAAATTTAAAAACAGGTTATGAAGGGTTATGTTTTCAATATCCTTGAAGAAGAGAATGATTGGACGTAATTAGTTCTTAATTAAAAAGAAAGATGAGTAAAAAATAAAAAATGCATGATCCGCGCTGCTTCGTTCTTTTTTGTTTTGCATCCGGCTGACGAGTAGCGATTAAAACTTCATTACAAATTTTTAACTTGCACTCAGGGAAAAGCAAGCAGCATTGGACAGGCAAGTAACGAAAAGTGGGGGGTATGGCGTATCTGGAGAAAAATGAGAGTAGTGAGGATAATCTTAGATACATAATATTAATGGAATATAATAATTAAGTGTATTTTAGTCGAAATAATGTTCGAGTATGTATTACGTCCAAATAAAAAGGGCCCAAGTTTGTTGATTTTATTTTACAAATTATGAGTATTTTGTATAGTGTGTTTATTTCAGTCTTACGGTCATCATAAGTAACATGCAATAAAAATTATGTAAGTCCAAATTTTCTCAAATCGTCATTTTTATTTAGAAACTCCTATTAAACTCCTTACGTTTCGATACTTGTGCGTATCTTTATCAAAGGTCATTAGATCTATAATAATAAAGAATATTGTGAGTTTGGTATATAAATTTAGCGAAGTACAATTTAAGAAGCAAAAACGTAAATCAACAACACTATACATCGTTATCAATTTATCGGTCGAAGAATTGCCTGATTTGTATTCAAATCATATTATATGAGTATTTTTTTGAGATAGGGTCAAAATTGGCCAATTTCAAGGTGGTCAGTCAAAATACAATTTTTGTGAGAAAAATAAATTTTTAATTTAACTAAAGTTTAGTAATTTTAATAATGGCTCTTTACTTTAAGAGATACGGAAAAAAATTTCATTAAATTGTATAGAACTAGTTCTATAATAGAAGATACGACGGGTAGTTTATTAAAAGGTAAAATCGTCTTGGTTGTACGATGCGTTGAACTATTCTATGAAATGTGTTAAAAAGTTCTATATTCTATAAAATTTAAAGACCAAAGCGACGTAATGTCTATTAGAGGGCAGGATACGAAAATCGTAGAACAGTTCTAGAAAATCTAAAACTTCAGTTAATATACAGTCTATATCGAAGAAGTCTCTAAACTATAGAGAACAGTTCTATAAAATGATGACCGATTTTTCGACGAAAAAAATATATCTTTTGTGTTATTATCATAATACTCTATATTTTGCTCACATATTTAAGTACACAATTATTCACTATTACATAATAAATCACTACACTATTTATAATCGGACGCTATAAAAGTTTTTATTCGCCGCGGGTTCGAACCCCATAGTAAGTTTCGCATTCCTAATTCCTAATGCATAAGCCTCGTGGCTAACCTAGCTGTAAATATAAAAAACAAATATGAAATATAAGCTACAGTTGCAGGACCTGCGCGCAGTAACGACTGCGCAGCTAAATTTTATAGAACTGAGGTCTATAAATCTTATATTGAAGTGCTTCACAAACACTCAATATCTCGAATCTAATTTGTATGAGATTTTTCAACATTTTTTCAAGAATTTTTCTATACATTTGACTGAACTAAGGTATCTATACCTTACAACGATGTGATCACAAACTCTCAATACCTTTTTGATTTCTATGAAAATTTTCAACATTTTTTCATGAATGTCTTTATACATTTTATTGAATTTTTTAAATTCGGGGTTCAATATAAAATTTACAGAACTCCGTAAAGTTATTCCAGTTTTGTTCTACATTAAATCCTAAAAGATATACAAAATAATAAATTATAGAAAATTTGTTCAAGGTTCGCTCTTATCCTCGACTATTGAAATAATTCAAGAAAGTTTAATGAACTTTTTTTCTCCATGTAGTTGATATTTCGTTAAATAAAATTTTGATGTCTAGTTTTCAGTTTATTCGAAATTACTGATATGTAAATTGTATTCAAAGCTCAACAAATACTGTTATTCTGAATCCAAAATTTTGTCCGTTACAATATTATTTATATGCAAATGAGTTACATGGCCGGCTTATACTGGTGTGTAGGATTTCTTGCGAAGGACAGTGGGTTTTGCTTTTGGTCAGAGGAAGCGTCGAGAAGTCTGGGTTTCACTAATTAGCTTTTTTTCCATCTGTGAGTAATTAGTCGCGAGAAGGCGTAATGGATCCCAGTAATTTCTACCGTGAAAGCGAGTGCGGGTCTTGAGTTAAATGCGAGTTCATTACACGATACGCTAAGGACTGATGGAGGTGTACGCGAATCCTGAAAACAGCCACGAAAACTTCAAGTTTACCTCATTCCGCCAGTTTTCTTCCGATTTTGAATGAAAGAAAAGAGAGATCTTTTGATTTTAAAGTCAATATTTTAATTACCTATTGTAGAAACAAAATTACTGTGTTTTTTTCTTTTAATATTTTGAAAATAAAAACGAGAATAGTTATCAACATCACATTTTGAAAAATTGATATTTCTAGTCGAGTACTTATATTATACTATAAAGTTACAAGGTATCAATGCGATATAAAATATGAAGCATCAAAGCAGTTTATCACATGAAATTGCCAGTAATACTACCAGATTTATAACATCCAATAACTATATGACGGTATAAATGAGGCAAAGTGCAACTAAAAATATGGCTGACAAAATGTCCAAGCATTAAACTGCCTCTAAAATGAATAAAATTTCAACGAATTATTTCAGCTTATTTAACATGTATGTAATGAATATGAAATATGGTTTCACAACCGATGAGTTCCAGCTTTTCAGGTATCATTTAGTAAATTAATGAAACACAAAAATCGAATAAAAATAAAATATCTGATTAAAATAAGAGTTGAAGTCAGTTGAAGTAACAGAAATATTAATAAATTAATGATTTACTGCTACTGTACTATTTTTGTCCTTCTTGAAGCTTCGATTTCTGCTATATTGTAAGTGTAACGTTTAAAAGTATTCAGAGGGGAAGTGTATGTTCATACTTATAGCTGATGGAACATTAAGCAGTAAAATCTTCCTCTACAACCGTATAAGCGATTTGTCCCTTAGTCTTTTGACGGCAGCACTTTCAGAAAAGTAATAACCGAACGTAGCGACTTTCGATAACAGAGTAAATGGGAAAAGTTTATGCCGAAGTAGAATGAGTCGCTATTGTATTCGCAATAAGGATCAGAGTTCAACTCCAGTTTGTTTATATCGAATAGGACAAAACTTCGGAATAATTTCAAGAATATTCGTACTCAATATCCACCCTCGTTCTACTGATGGCAGAGTTCTGAATTTTGTTTTCTTAATAATTTCTTCGCTTTATAGTCTTATTGGAAATTAAGTTTTATTTACTCGAAAGAACATTTTTCATTTTTTCCTTTTTTTTCTTTTAACTATTTTTTAACAAAAATATATTAGGTAAACTAGACCATTGTTTTACTATTCGAAATAAGTATGTGAACTAACCTATCAGCAGAATTTTAATTTTTACGTTTATAAAACAAATCCAATAAAAAATTCACAAAATAAAAGATTCCTAAAATAAAAAAATAAAATAATGATAGATAAAAAAATAAAAAAATAAAAATAAGATAAAAAAATATATAAAAAATAA
>JBAGKK010512068.1:0-13917 GCA_037177015.1 Euceroptres primus | reverse complement strand
TCACGTCTACTTTAAGTTATCTGTAGACCATTTTGGCGTAGGTCAATCGATTATACAAATGCTAGATGGTTTTTTGAAAAGTAGCGATTTTTGGGCAAAAATCTAAAAAAAAACAGGGTTTTTCGAAACGCTGTATCTCGGAAAGTATTTGTGCTAGGACATTATTTTTTTCAAATTTCTCAAAATTTTATCTACTTTATTTTCCCTTTGTATCTTTTTTTGCTAAAATCTATAGGAGAGCAACAATCCACGCATATGAATGTGATTTTTGGCACCTTTCTCAAAAAATATGCCCGGGTTCTGGTCCAAAATTTTTGTCACAAACCCAGATGGTATATAAGTGACCAAACTGAAGCGATTAAACAAAAAAAATGCGCTCGTGAGTTAATACGGGATTTAGCTCCTTTTTCCGACAATTTGACTGGCCTAAATTTCATTAGTTCGTTAGTAACTCAATTCTAGCTAAGGCCAATTACCAATTAGTAGTATTCTATTGACAATCAGTGGAAAACTACTAGAATTTCAGTAGAATTTCTACTGGTGAATCAGTCGAAATCTACTGAAATTTTAGTAATTTTCTAGTAATTGGAAAATTACTAGAATTTTAGTAGAATTTCTAATGGTGAATCAGTAGAAATCTATTGAAATTCTAATAATTTTCCACTGTTTGTCAGTAGAATTCTACTATATAATTGGCTTAGCTGGAATTGAGTTACTGATGAAAGTGTCAGTAAATTCCGTATCGAATGAGTTGAAGTTCACAATATTTGATCAACTATATATGAGGTTATTGTAAAACGTGCAATATACATATACAGTGGAGGATTCATTTTAAAAAGTAAAATGACGTTTTAAAATTCAATTTGTGTAAAGTTTATAAAAGTTTTGTGTACTCCGCTGCGGTTTAATTTCTTTTTTTTTTTGTTCAACGCTTCCAATTTTTTAAAGGTCATTAAGTGCTCCGAGATATGTAAAAAGAAATAAAGCCTTTTTGATGATGATGACGATATTTACGAAAAAAATTTGAGCATCCGTGTCTTTAAAAAGTGTTATCTGAATCCATTGAATCGATGTACCAAAATGGAAGGCGAGCTTTCAACGAACGTTTTTATCATAAACATGTCTTGTTGAGTGTTGGGCGTACCTTTTAAATTTAAACGAACTCGGAATATCAAGACCGGTTGACCTTTCGATCGCATCAGTCTCACAATTTGGAACCAATCGTTCTTGGAATGGCTTTCGGAGAGAAACGGAGAAAAAGAGACAAAAAAGTCTTGCAAAAATTCCCAAGCGTTTCTCGGCCTGTGTAATGAGGCATACGCATATAAGAGTGCGTCTTGAGAACTATAACGACGTATAGTACATGCAAGGATGAGATATAGTCAGATATAGTGCAGACCAAAGACTCGCCCAGCCAGAGTCGACAAGAAGAGTATTGGTATACCTATACCTATAGTACATAGAGTATATAGTATATATGCGCGTGTGTGTGTGTAAGGTTGGAAAAGAATATGGAAGAGGGGTGCTACGCTACCCTTACCCATAACCCAAGCAGGTTGTCTTATGTTGCTCTGGCTCTGGTCTCTGGTCGCTGGACCTCTTCGTTTTCTTGGTGTGGGAGGTTTACCATGATTCTGCCATGCCTAGCGACAGATTCAAACTACCTTCGATTTTGAGATATTCAAACCTTCTATTCACTCAGAAAAATATTTGTTTGATTCAAACAAAATTTGTTTGAATCAAACAAAATTTGTTTGAATCAAACAAAATTTGTTTGAATCAAATAAATTATAACGTTGATATGGGGTCAAACAAATGTTTGTTTGATTCAAACAAATTCTTTATTTGTCCTTATTTATTCGATTTGAATACGTTTTTATTTAGATCGAATAAATGTTTTGTTTAAATTAAATAAAGTTCTCGTTTGCATTAAACATTTTTTGTTTTAAATGAAGTAAAGGTTTTGTTTTCTGAACTTCATTCAATTTTATAAATAATTTTAAAAAATTTTCAATCTTGTGGTTAAAAAGTGTCAAGTTTACGACACCACTTTTTTTAGACTACCTGTCGAGTGCGCGGGATGCGTAATGACGATACTGTAACATGCTTCAGACGCCTTTATATTCAGTATGATTGTAGTCTTTATTGTGAGAAAGATCCTTCTGCGCTATCAGCGATTTTCTAAGGAATTATCGTATGCGGATTATAATTTTTGTTTAAATGAAACAAATATTTATATAAACTCAAATGGATTTAATTTAATCAAATCCTTTATTTAAGTCAAACAAATTGTACCAAACAAATGATTTGTTTCGATTAATTTATTAAAATGAAATAAATTTTTTGTTAATTGAAACAAAAAATTTGTTTCTTTCAATAATATGATACCAAACAAATTTTTTTATTTGATTCAAACAAATATTTTTCTGAGTGTTGGAATATGTACCATTGTACATCTGTTTTAAGGGGTTTGCACAGGTGAAAATCAAGGCCCTTTTTTGGAATTTTTTGTAAGAAAATGAAAATTGATATTGAAAAAAAATTTGAGGACTTTTTTCAAGTTTTTTCGAATAATTCTATCTCCGAGGACAAAAATTTGCATGGGACGCTCAAAATATCTTCATAATCCAAAAATCAAAATTTTGAAAAATCACATAATGGCGGTCATCTAAATGGGCCCAAAAAAGCTATTTCTTAAAGCTATTAACAAAGGGTAACCAAAAATTGTGGAAAAATTTTATAATTTATTCTCAAGCGAACGCGAAATCTCAAAATCCAAAATTTTAAAAAAATACAAAATGGAGGCTAATTCAAAACTAAAAAAATACCTTTTCTCCACAGTTTTCAACGTAATACTTTTAAGCTTCGGGAAAACAAAATGTTTGGCTTCAGAAATTACTTGATAAATTTGAAAATCCAAATTTAAAAAAATACAAAATGGCGGCCAATTCAAAATTAAAAAAAGCTTATTACTACAGTTTTCAACGAAATACTTTCTTTTTTTGGGCATACGAACAAATCTCACCAGTAGGAGCAAACGAATTTTAAAAAAATTTACTCTATAAATAAGGACCACCCTAGTTGTGCAGTTCTTCAGTTCGAATTTTCAATGCAAATAATTGGTACCGTTTTGGCCACGTTTGGCCAAAACGGTACCAATACGGTATTTCGAATTTTTCGAAATTGAGTTTAATTTAAGAAGAAACTGAAGCTTCTAAGCTCTCTTCGAAAGCAACATTTCTCAAAATCGAAATTGTTCAGTTGGTTTTGAAATTAAATCCATCTGAAATGCAATTTGAATTTGAAAAATTCGAATCGAACGTTCGATTGAATTTAAAAAATTCGAATTGAATGTTCGATTCGAATTACATTTCAGATGGATTTAATTTCAAAACCAACTGAATAATTTCGATTTCGAAAAATCTTGCTTTCGAAAAGAGCTTAGAAGCTTCGATTTCTTCTTGAATTAAACTCAATTTTGAAAAATTAAATGTTTTTCATTTGCTCAAATTCATTTGCAGGGATCACAGTCAGTCCCCTATTCCCCTATTTTTCCCCCTTTCCCCCCTATTTTTCTCAAGATCCCCTAAAATCCCTATTTTTAAGAATTTCCCCCCTTTGTCTCTTTTTTTATTCAAAGTTCCGATTAATTTTCCATGAATAATAATAAATAGAAACTTATGATATTCAAAAACGCGTACCACAATATTAAAACCTTAGAGATTCAGAGTCTTCTAAAATCTTCTAGAAACATTTCCAATTTTTCTAAAATTCTCTAGACTGACTAAATCTTCCGCACTTTCATTTCTTTCAAAATTTTCCATATTTAAATCTTCACCCTTCTTAACTTCTTAACTCTTCTTAACTCTTCCATAACCGTCTAATATCTTCTGGGTTTTCTAGAATATTTTTTTCCGGGTTCTCCTATGTCTATAACCTTATAAAATCTTAAAGAATCTCCAAAAATTCTTTAATATTTAAAAAAATATATTGGACTGTTTCAGAATCATCTAGAATATTCTAGAATTCTCAGGAATATTTTGAACTCCAAAATTTCCAGAATGTTGCAGAATCATTTAGAATCTTCTAAATGTATAAAACTCCCATAATCTTGAATAATTCTTCTAGAATGTTTACATAATCTTTCTAAAATACTATAGACTTTTTGAAAATCTATTTTAAAAAATCTGGAAAAGGCTATAAGATTTTCAAGAAGATTTTACAAGTTTATGGTAGAATTCAAAAGATTTTTGAGGATTCTAAGAGATTCTGAAATAGAGTAGAATATTTTTGAAAATTATAATAGATTTTGGGATGTATTTGAAGATTTTATAAAACTCGGAAAAATTCTGAATATATCTCTGCCAGAGTTTTGAAAAATTCTGGGAAATTTTAGAAGGTTCTAGACAATGCTGGAGTGTTTTAGAAGATTCTGGAAGAATCAAGAAATCTCTTGAAGATTTGAAAACATGATAAAAAATCTTATCAAAAAATTATTGTCGAAAAATCTAGATAATTTCATGAAGGATTTTAGAAAACTCTAAAGATTTCCAAAAGTTCTGAAAGTCTAGTTTGTGGTATATTTTAATCGATTCTAGACAGGGATGAGACTTTTGTGGATATTTGATTCTGGAAAATTTTAGCAGAAATTTTGGTGATTTCATAACTCAGAAATCTTGTCAGCAATTTTGGCAGAAAATTTTTATATATTATTACTTTTTAGTCGACAAATTTTTTGTTTGGATATATTTTCTGTCGGAATTTCTCTCTTTCGTTAACTTCAACGTGTCAGTAAAATATGTTTTTTGGGAAAATTATATTAGAGCCTCTGATAATGTTTTTATGGTGTAATTGCTGTTTTAGTTGCAGCAGTCAATATAATTTTATTTGTTAATGACATTTGAGGTTTCTTATAAAAATGTTGTATTTATTAACTTTTAATGGCTTCTTGGTATTTAAGAAAAAAGAACAAATTTCCTCCTTTTTCCCCCTTTCCTCGGAAAAGAAATCCTCTATTTTCTTTAAAATTGAACTTCTGAACCACTGTGATCCCTGCATTTGAATTCACTTTATAATTGCCTCAATTTACTTTAACTTGCTGAAAACCACCTCGAATTCTCTGCAAATCTGCGAGAATAAATGAATTCACTTAAATCCAGTAGAACGCATTGAATTTACTAGAATTTATCTGAAATTTCATTTAAATTCTCTGAGGGAGACTTTCACTCTGAAATCGTTCATACAAATAAATCAAAGTGGATTAAAATGGTTTTGATTCAATTCATTAAAATTGTCTTAATTTAAGCAACATAGGGCTAAATTTAATACCACTTTTACTTCAATTTCAGTATTGAGTCTTAAATTCAGACAAATTTTACTTAAAATCAATTCAATTTTACTTAAATCCTGACAAATTTTCCTGAATTTCATCCAAACCAGTTTAAGGTGTAATAATTTTAAGCATTCTTTTTTACTGTGAATTTATTGAAATGTCCTGCATCGTTTTCACAGTTTCAATCCCTTCTAAAGGTGACTTTTGAGATTGAATATTTTTTACAATTAATTTGATCTCCTTTTTTTGCCTCTAACAGAAATTTATCCAAACTTTCTTTAGATGAAAGATAGAATTTAGTTAGTTTTTCCTGAAAAATTGATGGAGGTTTGGAACCCATTGTAAGGGTAGCTTGCATGAGATCTGATGGTACTTTAATAAAACGCCGAGAAATAGTGCTTTGCAATTGCATCAAATAGAAACCATTTCAGTAAATTAATTCATGGCGTAAAAATTTCACATGATAATATTGTGAGGTCATTAAGCTTCGCCAAATAAAGTTATAAATATTTATAAATATAAAGACATTTCATAGTTTTTAGAAAATAATTTTTATGCTACAAAATTAAATTACATATTACGGCAACAAATATAATTAATTTCATATTATAACATTAAAAATTTGTCACTTCAAAAATTTATTCAAAATGCACATTTTGCCTGTCTTTATAGTCGACTTTGGAAATGATAATAAACATGTTTACACTGAAAAAAATAGCTATGGTAAACTGAACTATAGTGGTGTAGTTGAAAAAAAAGTAGTCACGAGTACCATTTTTCCAATTATTATTACTATTCGTATGTAGTAAGTAGAACTACTTTAAAATGGTCGATCACCTGTAGTTACCATAACCGTTTCTTCTAGTTGGATCAACTGTTCACATGTTCCATATGGTTTAATTTACTAAAAAACAGTTATATTTACTACATTTAATACTTCATTTGATTATTAAAGGTACAGTTATTTCAACTATATTTGGCTTGCGGGGGCCTTCAGCAACTAGGGAAAAGTAGTCACAGTTGCCAGGAATTTTTCTCAGTGTACTATCTATATAAATTATTAAAATTATATGCATATCATTCTGTGTGTTATTTTTATTACTTCTTATTTTTTCCATTTCTTAATTCTTATAATTGGAAAATTCATGGGCCGTGATGCATAGAATTATTTATTGTGGCCCCTAGATAAAAACAGACCCACCAAATGTGCATTTAAAATAAATTTTTGTAATGACAAATCTTTAATGTTATAATGTGAAATAAATTATACTTATTTTAAATGTGTAATTTAATTTTTTAACAACAGTATTTTCTAAAAACTTCTTTGATTAGGAATTTGAAATATTTTTTCTAAAACTTATGAAATGTCTTTATATTTATGAATACTGTATTTGGAAAAGCCTAATGTCTTATCTGAAGTCATACTTGCTTTTGAATTCACTATGAAATTACCTGAAATTATCTGAATTCACTTGGATTTTCATTATTATTCATTATTATTCATTTTCTTCATTATTCACTTTTTCATTTGGGAGGGTTGTATTCTTTGAACCTGTATTTTATATATTTGTATTTTTTAAATGGAGTTTTCTTGAAAAGGATCATTTAAAGAGGATGGATTCTCCTCATTCAAAGTTGTATTCTTTGAAACTTTATATATTTATATATTTATATTTTTATTTATAAACTTATAACTTTATATATTTATATTTTTTAAATTGACTTTTCTTGAAAAGGATAATTTAAAGAAGATGGATTCTCCTCATTCCAGAAGCTCTAATAAGTTATCTGTCTCCACAGTACATCGAGTAAAATTAAAAGTAAATCGCTGTCACACGAATCCTCGTCAGAGAATAATTTAAGTTACTGCTTTCGTCGTAACCCGTCCTTAAAATTAGTGCAAGATTGCTCGACTGGTCATTTCATAAAGCGGCAATTAAGGATTCTTGGAATTTAACTATGAACATATATGTGACATCGAGTGCTCTGACATTGTCTAACACCCGCAGTATTTTGTAAAAATATTCTCTTTGACAATACACACCTGCCTCAAATTCTTTCACTTTCAGGAAAGAAGAAAAAATTTGATCCAATTTAAAAATATACAGAGAAAAAAACTTTATTCTACGTCAACAGTAAATTTAAAAAAGTATATTGACACACTTATTTTCTATTTCAAGTGGAGCAATTTTTTATTGAGATATATAAGAATATATAAAAAAAAATAAAAAACATAAATACGAATATAGCAAAAAATATTTAATTATGTATTTATTAAATTTTCCATTTGATTTTGATATAGTTGATTTATTGAATTGTTTTTCATTAGCATACAAGTACACATTCATTTTAAACTATACAAATAGTATTGTGACATCCAGCCTGGATATAGACGTAATAAAAACGCATAAAGCTCTGAGAAAAACTAATTCAAAGGTAAAGTTCGTATCAAAATTAATAGAAAATTTATTTTAAGTTTTGAACCGTTATATTTCTTCAATTCTCTTCTAGTAATCTAGTAGTGGGTCTTTAATTTTTTTTACTCTAAACCAAAGTAGTTCAAACCCATCATGAGAGAATCCATGTACCGACGATTGTGCGTATGTGTGAAGTGAAATGGTCTGAGCTGCTGATTGTTCCATACTCGTATTCGTTATGTGGGCGAGAAAATGTCTTTGTGTTGAGCCATGTGTAATGTAAGTATATGAATCCCCACCAGTGAACACTTTCTTACAGCCTCGGATTTTATGGGGACTTTCGGGGACCAAATATTCAGAAAAAAATTTCTTTGATTAGGAATTTACAGTTCTCAAAGAGTCATCCCATGCAAAGAATAATTATATAATCATTGAAAAAAAGGACTCAGACATGAACTGCAAATTGCACAACCTAATTTTTTAATTTAAAGAAAATTTAAAATCAAATCAGCTCTGGAAACAAATTAGAATTGAATTATAACAATTGAAATGTTAAAATATGAATTATATAAATAACAAGCTATTTTTAAGTTTGCTTAAATCTAGATATATACATTTTTACATGTATATTTGAAAAGTACAAAAGTCACCGCTTTTAAGGATATAAATGGTATAATCTACAATCATGAATTAATTAAATGGTATAATATTGGTGCAAATGTATAAAAATGGTTTCACTGTTTTAAGTGAATATAAATGACATTATGCTTTCAGGTTCACACAATTATGTAACAGTAATTTTGACCTGTATCGAATTGTATAAAACTGATCCAACTTTTGCAGCTATATGAGAGCTATGATTCTAGAAACGATCAAGCAATATAGCCGTAGCTGAATTGAAATAGACACTATATTGATTCAGCTGTGTTTTACTGAATGTAAGGTAAAACCAAGTGAATTGAAGGTGAAATAAAGAGAATTCAAGCTCCAGAATTGTCCAAATAAATTTAACTACATTCTAGAGAATTATTTAATGATCAACACATTGCAATTGAGAGGTTTACTATTTTAAATTTTGATGAGCACCAGAATCCATATTCAATAGAATTTAATTCTCAATAGAAAACTCTCCTGAATGCAGAAAAAGATGTGTACATGAATTCATGTGGGCCTCGATTTAATTTTAAAGTGTTATTCAACTGAGGTCATATGGTGAATTCAAATGAATTTGCATAAAATGAACTAAGTTAAAGTGAATTTAAGTAAAGTGACCTGAATTGAAGTGATTACAGTTCAAATTAGGGGATTAAAAATAAATTCAAGTGATTTCAGGTAATTTTATAATTCTTCATAGTGAATTTAAGTGAATTCAAAGTAAAGGACCCTGGACCAAAAAAACTGGTCATAATCGGACAAAATCCTTTTGGAAAATTTCTTGTATTTTCATGAACTACAAGATAAAAGAATCTCAAAAAATCCACCGAGACCTTTTTCAATGTCAATGGTGCGGGGTCCTTTGTAAGTGATTTCAAAGTGAATTTACATGAATTTAATCTAAATACATCTGAAGTCAATCTAAATTCAACTTTATTCAAAGTTTGTTCAAGTGAATACATCTGCATTCATCTGAATTCAAAGGACTTCAAAGTATGCATGCAAAGTTACGTGAATTCAACTGAATTCAAATAAGCTAAATGTCCCAGTAATAGTGCCGGCCCCAGTAATCGTGCAATTGTCACGTACCATAAAGAAATAATTATAAACGCTCTTTAAAGAAGTATTTATTAACAAGAAATAACGAACTTTAGCATGATTTATAAAAACCAATAACAATCAAGTATAAATGCTTAAAAAATAAGATTGATGGCAAAACGATTATTGGGACTAAGGTCACGATTATTGGGACATTTACCTTAAAGGAAATTGAAATGAATTCAACTGAGTTCAAATTATTAGGATTTAGGTGAAGTTAATTGATTTCAAGTAAATCGAAGTAAATTCACCTTTGAATTCATGGTAATTCAACTGATTTTAAATGAAATTAACTCAATTCCAGTGAGTTCATATAAATTCAACTGAATTCAAGTAAAGCAAATTGAAATTAATTCAACTATTTTCAATTAATTTCAAGTAAGTTTTCATTTATATTCTAAGTAGACTTTAGGTGAAATCAAAAGAATTCAAATGAGTTGAAGTAAATTCACCTCTGAATTCAAGGCAATTCAACCGATTTTAAATCAAATTAACGCAATACTAGTTAGTTCGTGTAAATTCAATCAAATTCAAGTAAAGCGAATTGAAATGCATTCAATTGCTTTCAACTGAATTCAAATAAGTTTTCACTTATATCTTAAGTGGATTTCAGTGACATTAATTGAATTCAAGAGAGTTGGAGTAAAATCACCTCTGAATCTAGGTGATTTCAAAGTGAATTGAGGTGAATTCAATTAAAGTGAATTTAAATGAATTCAACTGCTTTCAAGTAATATTTCCCCTAATTTCCTAAATAGATTTAGGTAAAATTAATTGAATTCAAATGCGTTGCAGTGAATTTACCTCTGAATTCAAGGTAATTCAACTGACTTTAAATTGAATTAACTCAATTCCAGTGAGTTCATATAAATTCAACTGAATTCCAGTAAAGTAAATTGAAATGAATTCAACTACTTCAATTAAGTTCAAGTAAGTTTTCACTTATATCCTAAGTAGATTTAGGTGAAATTAAAAGAATTTAAATGAGTATAGTATCTCTGAATGAGTATCTCTGAATTTAAGGTAATTCAACTGATTTTAAACGAAATTAACTCAATATCAGTGAGTTAATGTAAATTCAATTCAATTCAAGTTAAGTGAATTCAATTGCTTTCAAGTAAGTTTTTGCCTAAATCCTAAGCTGATTTAGATGAAATTAATTGAATTCAAATGAGTTGAAGTAAATTTATGATAATTCAACTGATTTTAAATAAAATTAACTCAATTCCAGTGAGTTCATATAAGTTCAATTGAATTCAAGTAAAATGAATTGAAATAAATTCAACTACTTTCAATTAAATTCAAGTAAGTTTTCACTTATATCCTAAGTAGATTTAGGTGAAATTAAAAGAATTTAAATGAGTTTTAAAGTAAATTCACTTCCGAATTCAAGGTAATTCAACTGATTTTAAATGAAATTAACTCAATACCAGTGAGTTCATATAAATTCGATTGAATTCAAGTTAAGTGAATTCAAATTAATTCAATTGCTTTCAAGTAAGTTTTTTCCTAAATCCTAAGCTGATTTAGGTGAAATTAATTGAAATCAACTGAGTTGAAGTAAATTCATCTCTGGATTCAAGATAATTGAACTGATTCATTCACTCATTTTGAATAAAATTAACTCAATTGCAGTGAGTTATTGTAAATTCAACTGCACTGAGAAAAAAATACCTTTTAATCTACAGCATATGTTATTACTGTCTACCAAAAGCAGATGCTATAGATTTCAAGTAATATGCTCTGGAATTTATAGCATCCCTGTTGAATCAAAATCTACTATTTTTTAATCAAAGTTTACCGATTTGAATCAGCAGTGACACTGAAAATTCTATAGTATATTATTATAAATCAATAACACCTGCTTTTGGCAGATCACAATAGCATATGCTATTTAGATTCAAAAGTATTTTTTTCTCAGAGTGTATTCAAGTAAAATGAATTGAAATGAATTCAACTGCTTTCAAGTAAGTTTTCACTTACATTCTAAGTGGATTTAGGTGAAATGAAAGGATTTTAAATGAGTTGAAGTAAATTTATCTCCGAATTGAAGGCAATTCAACTGACTTTAAATCAAATTAACGCAATACCCGTGAGTTCGTTTAAATTCAATCGAATTCAAGTAAAGTGAATTGAAATGAAGTCAACTGCTTTCAACTGAGTTCAGGTAAGTTTTCACTTATATCCTAAGTGGATTTAAGTGACATTAATTGAATTCAAGTGAGTTGGAGGAAAGTCACTTTTGAATCGAGGTGATTTCAAAGTGAATTTAGGTGAATTCAAGTAAAGTGAATTTAAATGAATTCAAGTGAAATGAATTGAAATGAGTTCAATTGCTTTCAAGTAAGATTTCGTCTAAATCCTAAGTGTCTTTAGGTGAAATTAATTGAATTCAAATGAGTTGCAATAAATTTACCTCTGAATTCAAGGTACTTCAACTGATTTTAAACGAAATTAACTCAATTCCAGTGAGTTGTAGTAAATTCCCCTCTGAATTCAAGATTTCAACTGGTTTTAAATAAAATTAATTGAATTCCAGTAAGTTCATGTAAATTCAACTAAATTCAAAAAAATTCAATTAAATTTAATCCAACTGAACTGAATTCCCAATAAATTATATAGAGGGCATTGTATTTAACCCTGAAAAGTAGATTCATAAAGCCGTCCCTGATGGGGCTCCGGGTAGGCGCGGGGTTTCGCGGCAGTTCAGGATCTGAGATTCCGAACCTCAGAAGCGAGTTTAGTTCGACTCCTGCTCGCTTTCGAGAGGGTCGTCATGTCGAAGCGTGAGTTCAGCCCGAAGAACGTCAGGATCAAGCGCTACTCACTCGGCCAGAAATTTTGAAAAAAGTCTTTGAATTTCGAAAATCCAGCTTCGCGCTTTCGAATCGGAAAGGCGTGATAATTTGATTTTAGAATTTTACGCTACTTTGCATCATTCAACGCGTTCGAGGAACATTCGCGAGATAACTGTATCCTCAGCTATTCAGCCGCTTCGTGAAGAGCCAAATGATCTTGAAGATCTGTTCGTGAAAATCGAATTTTCTTCCAAAAAGTGAACCTACGATTCGCTTTTTTAAAAAAATATTGTGACAAGAATGATATAAAATCAGAACCTTGTGATTTTTAGAATCTTGTGCTCATATCTTCGGTCACCTGTACCAAGAATGTGATCAACGAATCAACAAGTATCAACGAAGTGAAACATTCTTCTTAGGAATAACATCAACTTTATGAATGGATATTACTGCGAATAGTGTGTGAAACTGATAGTGAATTGAATTTGTGATTTTACATTTTTACGTCGAAAACCAATTTTGTGCCTGCTTTTCGGAGCAATACTGAAAAGGACTTCTTTTTGAAGTGCTCTTACAAATCGCCTTTGTGATCTGAATTTTAGATTTCTTTGTTCATTTCTGTCGAATTGAGACCCTGATTCCTTCTTAATTGTGTCCAGAATTTGGTGACAATTGCACTCCTAATTCCTAAAGAATTTTCTTCCGGAGCAAAAGCATTCCAGAGAAGGTGAAAGAGAAACGGGAGACGGAAGTGAGGTAATTAGGAGCGAGATATAGGATGAAGAGGTGAGGTGAGTTCGTGGACCAACACGAATCAGCTCACTCGATTCGAAGGAGAAAAGAAGCAGGAGTGGAAGGAAGAAAAGAGGCGAAAGGATAGAAAGGCGATTGGAAGATGAAGAGCTTGCAGCTTCCATCAGCCTTGATCTTCGTCGCGGTGTCTTCGGTTCTCCTTTTAGCAACCACCGTGTCGACGGCTCCTACACATACACACGCAACCGCACCTCCTGCAGATCAATGCGACTGGACCGGAAGGTCAGTACTCGTCTCTTCTTCTTCTCATCTTGGATCTTGATCAGTTCCCCTTCACCAGATAATTTCCTCTTTCTGACTTTCTCGATTTTAATCGTTGGACGAGACCTTACCAAATACTAATTACCGATGATTTTTTTAAAGGGGAGACGCGATGTCAGTGAAATGTTAGTTCATGGCCTAAAATTTCACTGGTTTCGATGCATCGAAATAATAATTAATTTAAAGTTTACTTTCTTATATTCTCATCACATGAGAATGTACTTTTCATATTCATATTCATATTCAGTTTATTTTAAGATCAACAGTTTTACACCAATTACAGAGCTACAACGTAATTATATTTATATGTAATGAGATGCATATACGACGTATAATCAGTATAATAGTATAAAATTATTACTCAATTACAAATATAAATTAACAGAGATTAAGCTTCAGTGTGAGAGATAAACTCAAGCACCGCATTACAAAAGGCTTCTAGTGATATATACATTTATCAACAAGTTATATAACAAGTAAATCTATATCGTGCTGCGTGTTTATAAACAATTTATTAAGATTGTCACTCATTGTGTATAGAGAC
>JBAGKK010512057.1:2683-13917 GCA_037177015.1 Euceroptres primus | reverse complement strand
TTCTACCATTAATTAGCAGTTTTCTACTAAAAATTAGTAGAAATGCTTACTAAAGCAATTGGTAAACAATTCGGCACCATTTCATTAGTAGAAAACTACTAATGCAGATTTAGAGAGTATATCAGGGTGTCTAGCGTCCTGGAAATCCTTGAAAACCTGGAAAAGTCCTTGAATTTTTCTTACTTAGAAAAACCTAGAAAAGTCCTGGAATTTCACCCATAGTCCTGGAATTCTTATCTCTCTAAATTTAAATGAGTAGTTTTCTTCAAATGACGGGCTTGCTACATCAGGTCAGAGAATTCTGGAAAGTCAGGGAATATAAAAATGGTCAGGGAAAATCAGGGAAAGTCTAGGAAAACTTTCAAAGAGTCAGGAAATTTTTTGACTCAACAAATTATAATTATATCTCAATAGTTATAATTATAATTTAACAAATGTGATAAATATATAATTATAATATTACAAAATCAAGGGTCACAGTCAGTCTCCTATTCCCTTTTTCCCCCCTTTGTTCTTTTATTCTCCAAATCTCCTAAAATCACTTTTTTTTTAGTTTCCTTCCGTTTTCTCCCTTTTTTCCCTTTTTATATTAAAACTTCCGAACAATTTTCTAAAAAAACTCTTTTAATGTTTTCTTAAATATCCCATAATTTAAAAATTTTCAAAATCTACGAAAGTCCTAAAATCTCTCAAAGTCCTCCAGAATCTTTAAAATTGATTTAAAATTCTTTAGAATTCTTCAAAATATTTGAGACTGTTCTAGAATCTTCTGGGTTCTCCTGCAATAATCTTATAAAATAATATTCCCAAATTTTTCAATATTCGACAACATATACTAGACTCTTCCAGAATCTTCTAAAATTTTCTGAATACTTCCGTAACCTTCTAGAATTTTCTACAGAATCTTTTAGAGTCCTCCAAAGTCTACAAAAGATTACCGAAATTCTCTCAAATTCTGTAGAATTTTCAAAACTTATCTGAAATCTGTAAAAATTCTCCAAAATATTCTAGACTGTTTTAAAATCTACAATCATTTAGATTCTTCTGGATTCTTCCGTAATCTTTTAGAACCTTCTGAATTCTAAGTGAATAATTTTATTTATCTGTAATAATCTTATACAATCTTAAAAAATTCTTAATATAATCTTAAAGAATTCTGAAAAATTCTTTAAAATTCTACGAAATATACTAGAATGTTCCAAAATCTTCTTAAATTTATCTTGAAATATCGTTCAATCTAGAAAATAAAGAGAAATATCATGAGCTTCTTGAACATTATATCAGTTTCTATATTAATTAGGATGTCTAGCAGATCGGGAAATCAGGAAAGTCGAAAAAAAACCTAGGAATTTTATTTTGCCAGGAAAAAGCCGGGAAAACCCCGGGAATTTTATTTTACCGAGGATAAACCGGGATAAACCCGGAAATTTTATTTAGGATCGGGATTATACTTATATTTTATTTTTTTATTATTCAGATTTTAATAGCATTTAAGCAACTACTTGTGATTCTGACTGTATAATTTAAAAAACATTTATTTTACGTGTTACAAAAGTTTTAAAATATGTACTTTCGATTAATATTTATCACTTCAGTCTGTGATTAAAGGTAAGTTTGGCACGTGTAAATAAATAATCATTTTCTTTACGATATAAATTTTGTATCTGTGTATTATGTTAAGATTCCCATTTCTATGGATACGTTCACTTTCAAAGATCACAAAAAGACATTTTTAACTTGATCGCGGGAAAAAAATTGACCGGGAAAAACCGGGAATTTTAAATGGCCTGATCGCTAGACACCCAGTTAATAAACCAATATTTTAGAACAAATTTGAGTTTAAAACGAAATCAGATAAAGATTTCGTTCATTTGAACTTTCAGAACTTCAAGCACATTATTCGGAAGTGTTTTAGAATTTCCAGAATTCTGTAGAATCCTTCAGAACCCTCTCAAAAGACTGATAATCTTGAAGAATCTTCTAGCCTGTTTTTAGAATCTTTCTAAAATTCTGTAGACATTTTGAGTCTTCAAAAAAAAAAACTCTGCAATAGACTAGAAGATTGTAGAACTTAATGGAAGATTTTGGAAGAATCAGGAAGTTTCTGGGAGATTCTAAACACTCAAAAATCTAGATTGTAAAGAATTTTTTGCAATTTTATGAATGAATCCAAAAGTTGATGGAGAATCAAAAATATTCTTGAAGATTCTAAAGGTTGTTGATAACTCCAGAAGTCATGAAGGATTTTTGAAAATTCTTGAGCATTCCATAGATTCTAAAAATTTAGAAATTTGAGAAGTGTTTTATTAGATTCTTGACAAGAATGTAAGATTTTTGGGGATTTTTTAAAATTCTGGAGAATTGCAGCTTCCTTGGTATTTTTAAAAGAAAAAATCTCTTTTTTTAAATCCCTTTTTTCAAAAAGAACTCCCCTATTTCCCCTAAAATTGAACTGCTGAACCACTGTGATGGTTATTATATATTTATTATATTTTTAATTATATAATTATAATTATATAATTATATATAATTATATAATTATAATTTTAATTATAATGGCAGCTAACGGCAAGGGAAAATGAAAAATTAGTCAGGAAAAGTCAGGGAATTTTGAAATTAGAATTTTGTAGCAACCCAGATTGAAATCAGGAGAAGTCGTTTATTAATTGCTTTAGTAAACTTTTGTAGAGAACTACATATTCACTTGGTAAAGCTCACTAATAAATTCATTTAGTTAGGTTACTAAATGAATGTGCAGTTTTTTACTGAAAAATAGTAATCTTTTTATTAAAGATTAGTGGAAATTCTTACTAGGTAATTTACTTAGTAGAAAACTACTGATTCTTCTTAGAAAGTATTTTTAAAAAAAATAGATTGTTGAGCTTATACAGATAAATACAGTTAGCTAAACCCAAGAATTCCATAAATCGTATAATATACATTTTATATGGTTCATTTAGTTGTATAAATTATTTCTATCGTACAGGTTCAAGAAAAAAAGATTTTTTCCATGAAAGTTTATGGTAATAATTAAAAAATGATACACTGAAAGCCCGATTTAAGGCCGGCTTAAGTCGGGCTTTCAGTGTACCTGGAAAAATTTATTTTTTACCTGGAAAACCTGGAAAAGTCCTTAAATTTTTTGAAGGAGAAACGCTAGACACCCTGGTATATATAAATTTTATATCTACAAATATTTCTTCAAAGACAAATTCTTCAATTTCTTCAAATGTTTCTTCAAACACAAATTCACATTTCCTGCTGCATAATAATTTCACGGACTTATTTGCACTTCTGAGACTCATCACGCAACACAATGTGAAGCGAAGTGAATCGATGTTGAAAGTGAATTATCAGCGAAGTTAAGCACACCTTTGTTATTCGCCACCTGGGGCGACAGATTTCGTTAACTTATGTACATTGAAATAAACTCAACGTTATTAATGGTATTATGATTACAAATAATAATAAATGCCAGAGTAAATCACATTAGACTAACCATAAAAGTGCATCTATTCTTTTAGGTATCGACATTGATTTAAATTCATTCAGATTCCAGTAAGTTATTCTGGTACCTGTATTTAAAAGCGACATGTTAATTCGAAAGTCAGTTCAAATATACATGTATCATGACAAACGTTCTTATCGGTGCAAACATTATCAATATCAATGCTTGTTTTTAACTCGAAAAATACTCTTTTTTTTGTATGATTTAGCCTCTGAATGTTTGTGAAACGTGCTTTTTGTCAAACAGTGGAAATTGTTTTTCGCTGGAAATATTCAATTTTTTTATAATTCATGAAAATACGCTTCTTTAGAGTTTTAAAATAATAATACACTTGAGTATCTCAAGATAACAATTCTCAGGTTTTGCTGAATGATAATTTTACGAGAATTCCGATGTCAATTCGATGTCAACATGTTTTCTAAATTTCTTCCTTACTTCTGAGTTTTTCTTCAGCATTTCGAATTCAAAGAAACACAAGTCGAGTTTCCGATCGATATCCAAAATCGGCATTGGTGGAAAGAGAAAAACACATATTGGTCACATTCATTCGATTCGTCCCGATTCTGAATCGTCTGAATGTACATTGCTTCGGGCGTGTCGCAAAGTCTGGTTTACTTACGTTCTGTGGATATCCACGCATCGTCAGCCGGTTGTAACGGCTGGTTCAGTTCATCCCACAAAAACCTAACCTGCCCTGATTCCCCCATCGCGAATAGGGGATCTCGAACTTGATCAGGAAGTCGCCTTCTTAGCAGAAAAGTTGCAGTCATTACGCTGAGCGTTCCACGTAAATTGAAAAGACCTCAACCTCTCCACACTCAGGTATTTCTATATTAAATTCATTGTAAAAAAAGTCTCTCGAATTCGATCGGGAATTAAAATTACAATTAAAATTAAAAAATTACAAGACATGGAGAAAAGTGAAATTTCTATGAAATAGGTTTCAAAGTGTTTACATTCTAACTTGGACGCTTTTCAAAAACTAGAATTTTTCTAAAATGTTGTCTTTCCAAAACTCCAACTCTCAGAAAAAAAATATTACAACGGATTTTTGGTTCCGAGAGAGCTGCATCAGAAAGGAACTTTTATTGTTGAAAAGAAACAATGAAAAATTGTTTTAAAGGAAACTTCATTATTCAAAGGTGCTCATCAAAAAGGGGTTCCATAGGAAAATATACTTAGAAACCAACTTTTAATCAATTATTTATTAAATGAAACTACAACATTACTGAATTGTCAGATTACTCTCTAAATTTAAATCAGTGAAACATTCTTGGCTACCTCTAACAGTGAAAATTCACAGAGAGATCGGTGGCTAATCACTGAAATTCCAGTAATTTTTCACTGATTTCCTAGTAGAAAAATTTACTAATCTATCAGTAAGCATTCCTGAAATTTCAGTAACTTTTTCTACTGGGAAATCAGTGGGAAAATATTGGAATTTCAGTGATTAGTCACTGAATTTCTCAGTGAATTTTTTCCAGAGTGTCTAGCGGACCGGGAAATTGGGAAAAACCCGGGAATTATATTTTACCGGGAAAAACCCGGGAATTTTATTTAAGATCGGGATTATAGTTATATTTTATTTTTTTATTCTTCAGATTTTAATAGCATTTAAGCAACTACTTGTGATTCTGTTAAAAAATATTTATTTTACGTGTTAAGAAAGCTTTAAAATATGTACTTTCGATTAATATTTATCACTTCACACGATGGGCTTAGATTGAGTTCAACTCAAGAGGGCTTGCACCTCTCGTTTTTTTTTTGTTTTCTTGAAATCATTTCGGTAATGATTCATAATTATTTTGAGACCAAAAGGAAAAAATAAACTTAATTTTTTTATTTTCAGGTTATTATGTATATTTTTGTAAAAATAACTCCAAAGCAGTGCCTTTGTAGCTTATTTTCTGATTTTCAGGTTATTATGTATATGTTTGTAAAAATAACTCCAAAGCAGTGCCTTTGTAGCTTATTTTCTGATTTTCAGGTTATTATGTATATTTTTGTAAACATAACTCCAAAGCAGTGCCTTTGTAGCTTATTTTTTGATTTTCAGATTATTATGTATATTTTTTAAAAAATAACTCCGAAGCAGTGACTTTGTAGCCTAATCTCTGTAGTTGGACGTAGAAAAAAGTATCCGAATGTCTTTTGAAATCCGGGACCCATTAAAATTGTGGAAAAAGTGTGAAAAATTTCAGTTTTTATCAGTTTTTCAAATACTTCTTCACTTCAGAGCATGCCACTTCAAATTTATATCTCAACAGAAATTGAAGTACATTAAATTCCCCGTAAACCTAAAAAAAGAATTTTTTATCTTATATAGTTTAGAGGAGATAAAGTCTTGGGAATTTTTATTTTTATGAAAAATTTGTCAAAAAAAAAATTATTTTTAGTTTTTGTATAATAGCATATTTCCTGCGCACTGTAAACAAGAATAGTCAGAATATTAATTAAAGCAGACTTTATAAAAAGGAAATGTAAAAAAAAATAAAATGTTATATCTCACACGTCCGAAGTTATAGCGTGTTGAAAAATACCCACTTTTATGAAAGTTCGTTAAAAAGCAAGTTTTTTTTTAAATATCGCGTTTCTACTGCAATTTGCGTTAAAGTTTGTTGTTATAATAATACATAAGAGATAATAGTACATAAGAGAACAAAAATCTACAAAGCTCTAATAATTCGTGAAATATATCCATAAAAATCGAGGGCATCAACTTTTAAAAGAAAACTCATTTTATGGACACATTTCAGGAATTATTGAAGTTTTTCAGATTTTCATGTTATTTTATGTACTTTTATTATTATACAAAACAACTTTTAACGCAAATTGCAGTAGAAACGAACGAACTTTCATAAAAGTGGGTATTTTTCAACTCTTTATAACTCCGGATTATATGAGAGATGTAAAATTTTATTTTTTTAAGATTTCCTTTTTATTAAGTCTGCTTTAACTAATATTCTGACTATTCTTGTCTACAGTGCGCAGGAAATATGATATTTCACAAAAACTAAAAATAAATTTTTTTTGACAAATTTTTTAGAAAACTATAAATTCCAAAGATAAAATTTTTTTTTTAGTTTTACGGGGAATTTAATGTACTTCTAGTTTGGTTGAGACGAATTTGAAGCAGCATGCTCTGAAGTAAAGAAATATTTTAAAAAATGAGAAAAACTGAAATTCTTCACCCTTTTTCCAAAATTTTTATGTGTCCCGGATGTCCAAAGGTATTTAACATTTGGATACTTTTTTTTTTCTATGACAAAATACAGAGTTAAATTTACAAAATCTTTTTACAAAAAATTCATTCAACAATCCCTGCAGAGATTTTTTTCATTTTGGTCTCAAAACAATCGTGAGGCATCACTCAAATGATTTCAGAAGAAAAAAGATAGGTGCAAGCCGTTTTGAGTAAAACTTAATTCAAGCCCAGCGTGTTCAGTCTGTGATTGAAGATAAATTTGGCACGTGTAAATAAATAATTATTTTCTTCGCTATATAAATTTTGTATATGTATATTATGTTAAAATTCCCATTTCTATGTATAAATTCACTTTCAAAAATCACAAAAAGACATTTTTAACTTGATCGGGGAAAAAAAATTGACCGGGAAAAATCCGGAAATTTTAAATGGTCTAATCGCTAGACATCCTGATTTTCACTGATTGAGGTAGCCAGAAATGTGTTTTTGATTCCCAGTGAAATTTCCAGGAAAAGGAAATCCTTGATACTTTAACATAACTAGTTAAAAGTAACTAGTTACTTTTCCTGGGTAACGATGATGGTAACGAAGTTACTTTTGTAAATAGGTAACGAAATGGTAACTATTTTCATTTTTTTCAGTAACGGTAACTATAAAAATCGTTCCTTTTATCGTTACTTTCGAAATATAGTACAGAATTTTTTTATTACGACAATAAAGTTTATTGCTTTTGCAACGATTTTTTCATTTCGACTATTCGAATGGTGGCGACATGTATTTCTCATATTTCTAAAATATAAAAGTAACGAAAAAAATAATGATAGTTACTTTTTTTGCAAAAGTAGCCGAGAAAAAGTTATATTTTGAAACGGTAACGTCATCAGTAACTAGTTACTTTTTTCGTGATGTAACGATAACTAATTCCTTTTAAAAATTAACTTACCCATCCCTGGAAATTTCACTAATTCAAATTGAGATAGTATACTTTGCTCTATGCTCTTTTAATTTGAAGTTTCATTAATTTGTACTGTAATAAATTAAAAAAGCTTTCAAACTCAGGGTTTACAATTTATAACTCGATGAAGATTGTGAAAAGATGATGGATGAAACATTTTTATTGTGAAAGTATATTTAATTTCAGACTGACAATTATGGAGGTGTTGTCTGATGCCCTTTATATTCAGAGATCGTTTAACGATCGTGTGTTGCTTGTAATACGTTTGTTCGCAATTTTGATACAGAGCCGAGGCGTGTGCACAAATACATAGGACAAAAGCAATGCTCGTGAGTCGCGAAATGGCACTGATCGATATTTATTTGCTCCGTTACCACCTGGAGCGTGGGCTCGAAATGAAGGCACGCAGTACATAAGTATGAGCATACAATATACATGCTAAGGAAAGTGCTCCTTCATTTTACGAGCGACAAGTTTGCATTAGTATGGCGGCATTGTTGCACAAGCTTTTCGAATTTAAAATCGTTATCCCTCGATCGAATGACCGTCTGAGAACGTGAGCTTTAAATAATATTTTATGGGTACCTCATTTAAAACAGACAATGTGTTCACCATGTAATGTCCTTTTCTTTAAGTACCGGAAATTCAATAAAAATCTTCTTGATTTTTCTGTAGTGTATTTCGTCAGTAGAAGAATTAAGACCACTAGAATCATGACCACAAGAAACTTAAAAAAATTGAAACCCATGAAAATTTAACAACTCAGGCAGGAATTTTTTAAATATACAGAGACAATGTGTTTACCATGTAATTTCCTTTTTTAAAAGTCCCGAGAATTCAATAAAAATCTTTTTGATTTTTTTCTTGTGTATTTTTTCAGTAGAAGAATTAGGATCACTAGAATCATGACCACCAGAAACTTAAAAAAATTGAAACCCTGAAAATTGAAAAACTCATCAGGCAGGAATTTAAAAAAAATATATTTTGCGAGTGCGTGAAAGGAAAGCATATGCCCTAATAAGCATTAGATTATTTAAAAATCTAGTTAACAGGATTTGTTCGAAATCTCATTTTTTATGGCAGCAATCAGTAGTTATAAAAAGTTGGTTTCGCAAAAGGTTTTGCAAAAAGATTCGCGCGAGCGCAGTGATCATGAAAAAAATGTATTAGTTTTTTTTCTCGAGTTCTGAGACTTTTTCTATTCAGATTTTAATTTAAATTTAATTTAAATAAAATCTGTTTTCAGATTTTATTTACTACCTAAAATAAACATATTTTTTCATCTTACAAAAACCAACATTCATTTTCATTTCAACAACATTTTCACCAACAAAAACAATTTAAATTATATTCTAGTCATTATTGTGGAAAGTCGAGTACGAATAAAATTCTAACCTAAACGATCAATTTTTATATTCATTAAAAATAAAGACTTTTTGTGATCAAACTTTCTTTTATTCTATTCAGTAAAGGCTTTTATTGAAATAACTTAATGTTTCAACGAAAAAATATGTAAATTTTATTACTTTTCACCACCTAAAACCGAAAAATCGTCTGCCATACAATCACACCGTAACACCAAAACTTGATTTTTTACTAAGAGATTTTAAACTAATCTCAACCCTAAGACGTAATAAACGTAATTTCATGAGAAAACTCGGAAACCATACTTTATTACATAAAATATCGTGTGTACCGAGGCAGCGAAGTTTTTTTACGGCCGAACGTGTTTACAAAAACTCACGCTCGGCCGTAAAAGGACTACTTCGCTGTCTCGGTACACAATAGATTATTTCGCTCTCCTGTAAAATTGCCATTTTGTCCCTTACCTTGTTTTGCATTGCCACCCTTCAGTTCTCAAGTATTTACTTGGCATCTACATTGTTAATAAAAATGGAATTCATAATTTCGTGGAAAAGGTCTATTTCTCATTTTCTCTATATTTTCGTAAGGTATTTAGATATCAAGCAGTCGCCGCAGGGTTTTATATGTTTGCAGTTACGACTCTTTTTTCCTCGTCCAGAAAAGGGCGCCATAAATTATAGATATATTTTTTTATTTTCATAATAAAAACTCAAAGCGATGTCACCGGAAACGAGTGTATGTATCTCAACATTCTGAAAGAGTCGTAAGCCCATTGAAGAACGGTCAGACAATCGTAAAGGCACAAGTGCTCGCTTTACGACGTCCGCGAATCATAACTCACCAGGGACCAATTATTACGTTCCACGTCTCCAGAAAGGAATGCACTGCTCCCCCGATTTAAGTCGGATTTCGGGGGTGTCCTGCAATGGCCTTAGGCTTAAAGCGGCCGTCTCTAAACGTAAACAGTCAGGGCCGTATGAACTATTTCTGTTTGATTTTTGTCACGAGTAAAAAATATTTTTTTTAAATATAAATTTAATTTAACGTTTTATTTAATTTTATGCTTTATGTAGTTATTATTTATTAATTATTATATATAACGCATAACCAAAACACTGAAAACGAACTGACGAAATTATCCGCATAGAATACTGCCCGCTTTGTGGCTACGGTACTTGCGAAACTCCGCTGAGCTCCTAGCTCAGCTTTTCTCACGGTACTTGCGAAACTCAGCTGAGCTCCTAACACAGCTTTTCTCGTCCCATTGGACCCCTCACCATCGGCGAAAATTCCTGGAACCTATATACCGGAGGTACATAAAGCGGAATTTTATGTGAATTTTACAAATTCTACTGAATTTAACTCGGCATTTTTTGACATATTCTAAAATGTTAAAATGGGTTTAAATTTAATTCTTCAGTTCACTAATTCAAATTCTAAAGCAAAAATTCTATTTATAAAAAGTTGTTTGTAACGAAAAAAATAGCTAATATTCGAAGTGTTTCGGTAGCTAATTCAAGTTCTAAGGCAAAATTCTATTTATAAAAAATTGTTTGGAACGAAAAAAATGCCTAATATTCGGAGTGTTTCGGTAGCTCATTCAAATTTTTAAGCAAAAATTCTATTTATAAAAAATTCTTTAGAACGAAAAAAATGCCTAATATTCGGAGTGTTTCGGTAGATCAAATGAATTATAATTTTTTTTACAAATAATGTAAGATTTTTCATTTGAATATCTTGAGGTAAAATTCCTTCATTAAAAAAAGGGGCGAGAGGAGGCTTTTTAAATTTCAAATGTTTAAAATATTGCTTGTAATTTTTTACAACTTTGTCAGAATAATATTTTTAAATATTTAAAATTTTAAACTTAAAATTTTAAATTTAAAAATACTAAGACCTAACGTTTACTTTCTCATTTTTAAAATTAATAAAATCTTAACTGAATGAATAGCATTACAAAATCATAATTAAAAAATTTACTTTTTGTATTTTTACAACAATTTATATTTATAAATTTTTTCTTTTCTTCATTTATCTTCATTTATCAAAACTTACAAAAGACTTCCAAAATCTCCTAAAATCTTCCAGAATTTTCAAAATTCTTCGCAAAATTCTATCCTGTCACACAGTCTTCCAGAATCCTCCAGATTTTTAAAAATTCTCCACATTCTTTTGAAATCTTCCATAATTTTGAAACAGTT